>CM064871.1:50302800-50561290 GCA_032719365.1 Prinsepia uniflora | reverse complement strand
ACGAGGTACGCCTAACTCGAGGTTGAGTCGAGATTGATGTGACTGGTAGCTATAGTGATTCGTTTGGTAATGACTGAGCTATAAGAGTCGACTAGTGCGATGTTAGAGGTACATCGGGTACGAATTAGAAATGTGTTGACCTCGGTGAGACTGAGATGATCGCTAGATGGACCGAAAGTTGGTTGAGTTGATTCGCTTGGCAGAGATATGGTGACAGTTTGGGAACAGTCAGGATAAGCTGGATTGGCAGGTGATGGACACCGGGTAGGAGACCCAAGTGTGAGATCATTTGGATTCCCCTAGCAAGTTAAAGACGTACACGAGTCGGAATTTCGAGGACAAAATTCTTTTAAGGGGGGGGGGGATTGTAACGACCCGTCCCGAAGTTCGGAATTAGATTAGTGGTTAATGACAGATTATTGGAATAAATCGGTGATTAGTTGGGTAATTTCGAACGGACAGTACGAAATGACAGTTTTGCCCTTGGAATGGACAAAACGTTGACTTTTCATTCGGACGGTCAAATGGACTTTGGCCGATGAGTATGACGAAGTTCAGGACGTCACGAGTTCAAAGACAGGTGGCACGTCCGATTCTGACATTCGAGGAAGAAATTATGATGTTCGGAAGTTCAGGGGTATTTTGGTAATTTGGTTAAAAAGAGGCAAATTGTTGACTTTTTGTACGATAGGTGGCATGTTGTCATTGGAATTCAGACGGCTTGAGTTTTGGTCTAAAAGTACTAAGGGCAAAATGGTAATTTGTGATGGCAAGCGCATTTTAGTAATTTATTGCATTGGGATTTGTGCCAGTGACACTTGGCTGCCTAGGGATGGTTGCCCACCAAATTTGGGACATTTATCCCTTGCTCGAAGGCTGTGTAAGGTCCCTTAGCCGCCTACAATTGTTTTAAACTTGTTTGTGGACGATTTTGGGAAGAAGTAGAGTGAAACAGAGGTTGAGAGTGAGACCGTGAACCAATCCTTTATCCCTGGCCCGTGATGTGTGAAGGAAGGTGGAAGGGAGGTCGAGATAATGGTGGTGGTGGCGTGGTGGTGCACGGCGGTGAAGGTAAGGCCCAAAACCATGGATTGGTTTGTTTGAATTCAAAAATGGACAATGGAGTTCTAGTGACTATTGATCCAATTGGTTGCTAAGGTGTTGTTAGGGAGGTTTCTAGGAAAGGATCGAGCCTGGAATCGGGGTCTACCGTGGACGGTGGTCATGAAAACAGTGAAAGGTAAGTTTAGGTACAAAAATGGTAAATCGTGGTGTCGTGCTTGTTGTTCATTTATGACGTTTGGAATTGGTTTCTAAGGGTGCTAGAGGACGTTTGGGACCAAAACCGTGGTCCATGGTGGTCTGTGACAGCCGGACACAGAGGAGGAAAAAAGGCCGTATGTTCATCGATCAGGGAGGTACTTTCTCACCTTAATTTTCATGTTTTTCGTAAGTAGATCGATAGGAACTCGTGTAAGGGAGCTATAGGACTAAAAATGGGTGGAAACAGACGAGAATTGAACGAATTAGAACATTGAACTGCCCTCGCTAGTTCAGTTGGACCTAGCCGGTTCGAACTGGTATGAACCGGTCTGGCTGGAGGTTGACGATGATGAATAGTAAGGCACGTGGCTCCCATGCGCATCCCCTTTGGACGGTCCGTGAGCGCACGTAGGGCGTCCTTTGGGGAAGTTTTCAACACATGATTTTATCGTATCGATGTAACGAACATTTTGGGACTGGTTTCTAGTCGATCGGACATCATCTCGATATGTTTCGGGATGTCCGAAGGGTTGAAGGCTAGTTTAAAAATAGTTAAAAATTCGGGAAAATTACGGGGATTTAGTAGAAGCTTAATGAATTAGTTAGTGACCTTATAATGTGATTTGGACAGGTTTGGGAAAGCCGGTGATAGTGGATTAGCTGGGAAAGCGTAACTACACGCGTATCGAGGTGGCGACGCGAATGGTCTGTGAGTGGACTTTGCTTTCTAAATTATGGTGGACTTTGCTTTCTAAATTATGATGCATGCATAAATATTTTATATGCTTTCTATACGTGATTTCTATGTTTATGATTATGATCTTTATTATTTCTGTTTTGCACGTATTTCGATATATTTACGTTTCTGCACGTTTTACGAGATATGATCCTATGCCCCGATTTGATGTGATTTCGATGATTTGATTTTGGGATTTGAATTTTGATTTGATTGCAAGGATTTATAAATGGATTTTGGAAAAGGATTTCGGGCTTGAGGCCCCGTTTTTAAGGATTTCGGTTTTCGATTTAACGTGGTTTCAGTTTCGATGTTAAAGAGATTTCTGGATTTGAAACTGGGATTTCAACTGTTGATTTCGGATTTGGTTTTGGAAATTGGATTTCGATGGATTTCTGGCTTTTCTGTGATTTTCACTCGGTTTTGGGTTTAAAGACCCGTTGACACTTGGTTTGGGTTTAAAGACCCGGTATATGGCTAGATATGATTTTAAGTTTAAAGACTCGGTTGATTGATGACGGGGGAGGGCCCTGGATTGAAATGTTTTGAGTTTAAAGACTTGGTTATTGTGATATCCCCCGAGGCCTGTTGATTGTGTTTTGAGTTTAAAGACTTGTTGATATCCTAAGAAGGCCTGATATATGTGAGATCTAACAGCTTGATTGATTGATATTTTACTTTGTTTTTCACTGGTTTTCAAATATTTTGGGCTGTGACTCGGATGATTTGGATTTGATGGATTTTGGGCTGAGTGCCCGTACTTGATTCTAATTTATGGTTTTCGGAAATGGTTTTCATATCTTGGAAATGAAATGGTTTTGTGAAATGGTTTTCATATGCATGCATTGGTTTTTTTTTTCGTAGAGGGTATAAATGTATTTTCTTATAAACTGTTTTCTGATCGTATTATTTATTTTTTGTCCACTCACAGTCTTTTGTTTTTCGATACCCTCTAGGTTTGATGCGGTGCGGGCTGTTGTTAGTGAGACGAATACATCACACACGCGATCCACAGTAAGGCTGCGAACGCTGGTTAACTCAAGGTGGTTTTTGGGACGTTGACCCGGGTGTCTCTTGTCTGGCTTGCGTGTTCCATGGGGGTTGAACGGGTGTTTAGCCTTCGTGTCGCACGTAAGTAGACAGGAGCACGATTTATCCCTTAATCCTTGGGGATTGAGGGTGGGTCGTGTCAATCTGTGATGCCAAGGATTGGTACATAACGGTGTTTGATGGAATTGTGATTTATGGATTTACTGGATTATTTATTTGGATTTCAGATTTATTGGATTTATGATTCAGTTTTCGGTGTTAATGGATTTGGGCAGGGACCCACTTGGTTTGGATTTACAGTTTTGGGATGAGTTCCTACTTACTTGGATTTATGGTTTTGGGCTAAGGCCCTAATGATTTAATTAAGTTAAATGGTTTGATTTTTGGTTTTTGAATGCATGCATACTTTTTAGTGAAGGGTACAAATGTCTTCTAATGAAATATGTTTTTATTAAACTATTGATTTTCGTCCACTCACAACTTTTAATGGTTTTAAGACCCTTCTGGTTGATCATGGATGCAAGCTGTAGTAAAGACTGAGACATCACACTCCTCCACCGATCCTGGTGCGCTCTGGAAGCCCTAACGGGCTGAGGTTTGAGTTATCCCTTATTTGACACTTCGTGTCAGACGAGAGTATGGCACATCCATCGATAATCCCGGGGGGATTGGGATGGGTCTTGTCACTAGACAAGCACCAAAAGGAAAATTGGAAAAACAACAAAAGGAAAAGGGGTGGGGGCGACAAAAAAACTAGAGAAAAAAACAAAGAAAAACTGGAAAAAGAAACTGGAAAAGATGCAGAGGTTTTTTTTTGGGGGGAAGGGTGCTAAACAAGCACCAAAAGGAAAACTGGAAAAATAGGGGGGGGGGGGGATGTCAGGACCCGTCCCAATTCCCCCCGCATTAACGATGGACGCTCCTGATCCCGTCTGACACGGAATATCAGACCAGGGAAAATTTAAACCTTTAGGTCGAAGGCTTCCAGAGTACGACAGGATCCGGAGAAGGTATGTGATGTCTCGGTCTCTGCTACTGTCTGCACCGTATTCAACCTGAAGGGCATTGAAAACAGAAAGATTGTGAGTGGACAAAAAGTAATAAGTTTGGTAAAACACATTTCATAAAGACCTTTATACCCTTCACTAAAAAGCATGCATGCATAGTAAAACCATTTCTCAAACCACATATGTTTAAATAACCATAATCATACGGGCCGCTGCCCAAAAACATTTACAGAAATATAGAACATAATAAACATATGTGGGATCTCAGCCCAGATCCATTTATCAATTATAAAACACAATTTCGCAAACCAATTGAAACCATGTTTATCATCATTCATATAACCAATCCTGTCACAGTATCTAGAGCTACGCGCGTGCTACCCGGGGTCTCAAAGCCCAAGTCTCCCCAGGGTCCATCCAGGTCAATGTTCGTAGATCAATGACCCTCCCTAGGGGTTATAATACATAGCCTTCCTGAGAGTAAGGAACCCAATGGGGGCGACTCCACTTAGTCAATACTTCGTGACTACTCTGGGGTCCACCCAGGCCAACGACTCTCCCCGAAGGAGACAATTCATATATAAAGGATGGTATATGAAAAACCTTTAAAGAGTTCATGTCGGTCCCCATAAACCGTCATGAGCCATAAAATCCTTTAGAGACTTCATGTCGGTCCCCATAAACCGTCATGAACCATAAAAACCTTTCATGTGTCCCTGACCCGAAATCACAATCTTAGAACGTAATTGGGCCCTAGTCCCGAATCCACATACAAACTGGGCCTCCGACCCGAATCGTAAACCAAATGGGCCTCGTGCCCGATACGTAAGTCAACTGGGCCTTGAGCCCGATACGCAAACCAATTGGGCCTTGAGCCCGATACGTAAACCAACTGGGCCTTCGGCCCGAAGCCTTGTTAAATCAAATGGACTTCAGGTCTGAGAGTTCGAAAATCAAATGGGTCTCGTGCCCGGTCCATATTCCAAATCCGAAATCGATTTAAGAACCAATTGGGCCTCTGGTCCGAGAACGTAACTAAATGGACTTCGAGTCCGAGGGTTTCGAAAACAAATGGGTCTCGAACCCGAGTTTACCTTTTCAAATACAAAACCATTTCATGAAATCATTTCCAAAACTATAAGTATGAAAAATCAGTGCAAAACCGTAAACCTCGATTTACGTGCAAGCAAGTAAATAGCCTCGAAATGCGTGAAACCATATAAATCACAATCATCCAAATCATCATCATAGAATCATATATATAAATCATATAAAACATTTATGCATGCATCACAGTTTAGAAATCAAGGTCCACTCACAGACCGTCCTAAGCTACCGCCTCGATTTACGTGTCTTAAGCCTCACCGGGCTAATCGTCTTCACTAGGACCTCCAAACCTGTCCAAATCGTAATAGAGGGTTACTAACTACCTTATTAACCTCTCACTAAAGCTCCGTAATTTTCCCGAAACTTTTAAGTATTTTTAAACGCGAGCCTAAATCTTCGGACATCCTGAACTATATAGAAACGATGTCCGATTGACACGAAATCAGTCCCACAATGTTCGTTAAATCGAATAGATGATTTGACATGTTGGAAATTTCCCCATCGGACCGCTCACGAGCCCTCATGCGCAGCCCAAAGGGGCTGCGCGCGGGTCCACGTGACAGGACCCATCCCAATCCCCCCGGGATTAGTGCGGGATGACCCTGCTCCCGTCTGACACGAAGTGTCAGACAAGGGATAGTTTCGTCCTTTGCCCTCCCGGGCTATCAGAGTACGCCAGGATCCGGAGGAGGCATGTGATATCTCGATCTCTGCTACAGTCCACATCCGATGTCAACCTGAAGGGCAGTCAAAACATTAAAAACTGTGAGTGGACAAAACAAAAGTTTATAAAACATTTCATAAGACATTTGTACCCTCCACTAAAAAGCATGCATGCATTCGAAAACCATTTATCCAAAACAAACCATATGTGGGACGAAGCCCAAAGCAGATATAAATTAAGGTCGAAAGGACCACAATAAAAACGACCATACGGGCCACAGCCCAAATCCATAAGGGACTTGGCCCCAAACCATAAAGAAACCAAGTACACGAGCCACTGCTCAAATCCTGTGCACACCTGTGCACACCACATATCATATATCATATATACATCACATACATATATATAAGTCACACAACCAATCCTGTCACGGTATCCAAAGCCACGCGCGTGCTACCCAGGTCTCAATCCGAGTCTTCTCAAAGTCAAGATCAATGTCCGCAGACCACTGACCCTAGCCGAGGTAATAGTAATCATAGCCTTCCTGAGAGTAAGGAACCCAACTGGGGGGTGACTCCACTCAGTCGGTGCTCCGTGACTACTCCGGGGTCCACCCAGGCCAACGACCCTCCCCGGAGGAGATAATAGAAGTAAAGGAAGGTAGACGAACATATATATACATAACATAAACATTCATGACCGGTTCCCCTGAACCGTCATGATCCATAATATCCATAATCAGGTAACATGCCGGTTCCCATAAACCGTCATGTACCGTAATAACCAACAAGGGTTCATGCCGGTTCCCATAAACCGTCATGAACCATGATACCATAACAAGGGTTCATGTCGGTTCCCATAAACCGTCATGAACCTGGGAATCCATTTAAGGTTCCCTGACCTGAAATCAAAACCGTAAAGTGACTGGGTCTCGTACCCGAACATAGGACACCAACTGGGCACCGTGCCCGGAATCTGAGGTCATATGCCCGAGACAAAACCAAATGGGTTTCATACCCGAGTTTAGCCTTTTAGAAATCCAACACCATTTCATTTAAATCAATAAAGAAATGCAGACCCGTATAAGCACCGTATAAGGCCGAAACCTCGAAATACGTGCTTATACGGAACCACATACAAATGCACCCATGGCATCATCAAACAAGTAATAAAACATATAATAAACATTTATGCATGCACCAATTTAGAAAACAAGGTCCACTCACAGACCGTCCGAGCTGCCGCCTCGATTTGCGTGCCATACGGCTCCCCGAGCCGATCACCGTCACCGGGACTCCCAAACCTGTCCAAATCGTAATAGAAGGTTACTAACTACTTAATTAACCTCCTACCAAAGCCCCGTAATTTTCCCGTATTTTTAACTATTTTTAATCCCGAACCTAAACCTTCCGATGCTCCGAAACATATCGAGACGGTGTCCGATCGACACGAAACCAGTCCCAAAATGTTCGTTACATCGAATAGATGATTTCATATGTTGGAACCTTGCCCAGCTTCCCTGCCACGCGCCCTCACGCGCCGCCTGAAGTGGCTGCGCGTGGGCTTCACGCGCCTGCTACAGTACCTGCTGACGTCAGCATGACGTCATCACTGACAGACCCTGACAGTGACACGTGTCACGCTCCCATTGGCCCACTGTCTGACATTGTCAGATCTGACATGATGACGTCATCCCTGACATGATGACGTCATCAGGATGACGTCATCAGTCATCCCTGCCTCCTCGCGGGTCGACCCGAATGTCTGCAACCGGGTCGCCGTGACCCGCGGCTTGACCCGGCCGGTTCTCCGCCGTCCGGCCACCAAAACCGTTTCCGTTTGTCCCATTTTCATCCTCTAATCCTAACTTACAGTCCTATGACATTAAAATGGAAGGAAAACATCAAAACCCATACCTTCGAGCTTGGCCATGGCGGCCGTGACTTCTCCCGCCGTTCACGGCTGTTCCAGGCCGTCTAATGCCTCGAAATCAATCCCATTCATCTCCTGGGAGTCCTAGGAACCTCACCCAATTAATGGAATCGAGTAAAACCCATTAAAACCCAATTTCGAATTTTTGAAATTTCCTTACCTCACGGGTTCTCCTCCGCCGTGTCCTCCACCGTGGGCCACCGTCCACCCTTTCCGTCCTCAGCCCTTCACCCTTCCCCCACGGTCATTCCCCGCTCATACAAGTGATGAATGGTGAAGTGTGATTGTGTGTTTTGGTTTTTGAAGGAAAAGGAAGAAAATGGAGAAAATGGTGTTATGGGGTTTCGGGTGGAAGGATGAACAAAGATGAAGGAGATGGCTGATGAGAGAAGGAGAGATTGATGGTGAGGATTAAAAGGTAGGGTTGAAATGGATGGTTAGGATTAATAGTTGTTAGGTTAAATTATAAAATAATTAAAATAATAATATTTAATTATTTAGATCCACATTTTGGGGGATCAAAGTAATGGGATGAGTGACACTTGTCACTCATCCATGGGGCCCACCAAAATATCCACCCAATCAGATTTCGCCGAAACGTCCCCGTCTCGAAGTTCGTGCATAGTGAAATCGAACTCCCGTGACCCATAACTCTCCCGTTCGAAGTCCGATTTCAGTGTGCCGCCTGTCTATGGATTCGTATCGTCCTTATCTACGTAACGGTCTTCGGCCCTCGGCCATCGGACCTCCCGGTCAAAAAGTCAACATTTGACCCCATTTAACCTAAATTACCAAAATGCCCCTAAACTTCCGAACGTCATAACTTCCTCCTCGAACGTCGGAATTGAACGTGCCACCTGTCTATGAACTCGTGACGTCACGAACTACGTCACGGTCATCGGTCAAAGTCCATTTGACCGCCTGATTAAAAAGTCAACGTTTTGCCACCATCAGGGGCAAAACGGTCATTTCGCACCGCTCGTCCGATTTCGCTCTACTAATCATGGATTAGCCTCACTAATCGTGATTAGTCACTAATCTAATCTAGGAATTTGGGACGGGTCGTTACACCACGCGCCAGAACACTGTGGATTGTCCCTGTCCTCCAACGGTTGGTTCGAACCGGCCGGTCCTGTGCAGCCAGTCCAGCCGAACCGGCGTGGCCGGTTCAGCCCTCTAAACCCTTCATTTTCAGTCTATTTCTTCCCCTTTCGATTCCATTCTTCCTATTTTCTCATTCCCTATAATTTCCTATCAAGAAATCTAAGAAAAACTATGTAAAACCCGGCTAACCAAAACCCATTCTCACGGTCCAAACTCCCCGAACACCCCCTGGGCTTCCTCAGCCGTGAACGGCCTTCAAAACCATCTTAAAACCTTCCTAGAAGCCTAATAAACTCACTCTAAACATCCAAAACCGTCCATAATGTCAAAATCAAATTCTTGAATCTAAAAACACAAAATCGAGCTTACCTTCTCTCCACCGTGCACGGCGGCCCAGCCGCCTCCACGCCGTCCTCAGCTCATCAGTCCACCCTCTGTCTCCTTCATGGATTGGGTCAGGTGAGGGAGAGGATTGAGCGATGATTTGAGAGGGAAATGATGAGATCGGTTTGGGTTTGGTTTGTATGAATCAAGGGAATGATCGATGCATGTATGGGAGGCAGTGAGCAATGGATGAGTGACACTTGTTACTCATCCATTGGGTCAATTTAAAATATCTGGGGCCCACTTAATGCCAAAAGGCATTCATCTCGTAAAACGTGCAATAGTGCCCCGAAACTTCCGTGAACCATAACTTCTCCGTTCGACGTCCGATTTCGGCGTGTCGCATGTCTATGAATTCGTATCGACTCGATCTACGTAACGGTCCTCGGCCCTCAGCCATCGAACCTCTCAGGTCAATAGTCTACTATTTGCCTCTTTTAACCAAATTACCAAAATATCCATGAATTTCCGAGCGTCATAAGTTCCTCCTCGAATGTCGGAATGGGACGTGCCACCTGACTATGAACTTGTGACGTCTCGAATTACGTCATAGTCATCGGCCAAAGTCCATTTGACCGTCAGAACGAAAAGTCAACATTTTGCCCACGACTAGGGGCAAAACGGTCATTTCACGTCGTCCTTCCGAAAGTACCCCACTAATCTCCGATTAACGTCACTAATCATTGATTAGTCACTAATCTAATCCCGAAATTTGGGACGGGTCGTTACAGGACAGGGGTCTTACTCAGATCTAGAGAAGACCAATGAAGAACCCCACCCCTAAGCTAAGGGCTGGATGTGAGATTTTTAGAGAGAGAAGAGAGCAAATTTTTTTAGAGAGAGAAATAGATACCTAAGCGGTGCTTGCTTGGGAGCCGGTCATGAAAGAGTATTCTTAAATAGCAACCATCTTTGCCTATCCACACCAGCTTTAATCTCCTTATTCAAACCCACAGTTTCTTCACATTTCAACATCAGTTTTTTCAGCAAACCTGGAATTGGATTGGGTGACTTCCCATTGACCTTTGGGTCGCATCGTTTGAAAAAATTCTACTCACCTTGTCCTACTCTTCTCCGACTTCTCTGAATCCAAAATTTGAAATTTGTGTAATTGCAAACCTAATTACCAATTAAGATCAACAGTAAACTTACCCCATAACCATCACAACCCCAAAATCTTTTCCCTGGATTTTCATGTCATACTTGTCATAAACCTTGATTATTTACCTTAGTGACAAATGGGGGCTTCAAATTCCATCATAGCTATCTCCATCTCAAACACGCGACTGGGAATTAGAAGAAGAAGAGGTGGATATGGGTCCAAACCTTTAACAAAGAGCGCTCACGCCTTCACCGAGAAGGAAAAGACGCTTTATACTACGGTGTTTGAGGAAGAAGACGAAGTCGCTTATGTTGTTGCAATTGAAGGTTAACGCTATTAGAGGACGATGACTATCACAAGTCTATTCAATTTCGAGATAAGATTTGGGTCTGTTGCAATAATTCCCTTATGTAGAATAAGGTGCATTTTCTTTCCAAAAATCTGAAATTGCTCCTTTAAATTTCGCCACAGCCGCGGAGAAAAAAATTGCCATACTTTTTACGCTCTATTGAACGAGAAATGTAACGAAAGTACACATCAATTAATGGTAATATAATTTGAATACCTAAACTCCAATTTTCATAGTTGAGGTACTCATTTGAAATCACACCTATAAATTGGATACCTTTATCTTATGCAGTTTTTTCTTTACAAAATTATTATCTACAGCTAAAAAAAATTATCCGTTGCTAAACTACTCCCAATTAGACTGGATTCGTCAATCAAATAAGCTAGTCTCTTTTAGCCAATGCTGCCACTAGCATTGCCCCGAGAATATTCGATAATTTTTTTCTGCTATTCTATAACTAATCTGTATTGCCAAAAGCTTCTTTTCACTTGAACCAGAGTTGCAATGAAAAAATAATAACAATCTCAATATACTTGTCTGATGTTGATGTTGATTATTGAAACTTGAATATATATTCTAAAACAGAAACATCATCCTCATCAGAGAACTGCCTCTCAAGAGCCGCAATTTCAGCATTTTCACCATCCGTGAATATCCGAGGCACGCCTGCAATACAAGAAAATAACAATTGATATTATAATGACAACAAGTTTCTGGTTAATGGGATAGTCAAAATGCAGTATTGATCACACGAAAGCACCCATAATTAAGGTGACAAAGTAAACGAGAGCTGAAGAATCACACTTACCATGAAAGCATTCCCTTGCTTCCCCAGCCATAAGTACAACATCACCACTTCGAAGAAACATTGATATTGGAGGATCCTCCCTATGCTTTCGTCCCAAAAGAAAAATTGCTTTGCAGCCTAAGCTGAGGAAAGCGAAAGAGATATTTCAGCTCCTAAGGTTTCTATTATTTTTTTCTTGACGAACAAGCCACAACATGGAAACAAAAATGAAATGAAATGGCACGAGAAGATACCTCATGCTCACAATAGGCTGACTCCAATTGCTTCCATGTCATCAAGGTGTCCCCCAAGCATATCGCCTAGTCAACAAAAACAGAAAACGGAACAAAGGTAAATTCTAGCATGCATAATATTTTGAAATAAACAAAGAAAAACATGTAAGTGGGTTGTTACAAATCCCACAATTAAAAAAAAAATCTTGGTAAAACCTGGCCCAAAGTAATTCACTATTGCAGCTTCAGGCTGGGATTCTTTGCCCAAAGGCATTGCAGGGGTTGCCAGTCTTTTAGCTAGTTGACAGAGCGCATCAGGAATCTTCTTATGTGGGAGTGAGAGGTCATAGTTTCTCTACATTATGACCATGAGACATTCATTGGTTAGACACGATGCTGTCGTTTGCTAAACATCAATTTATGAAGCATAACGGCAGGTATCAGAGTAAACTACTTTATAAATCGAAATAATTTCGTTGCTTCCAAGGTTAAGCACTACTTTTAGCTTCAAAGGGTTTTGTGTTTATTAATGAAAATGCTCAAAAGCTTGAGAAATGTGATTCAGTACAACTGCAAGGGAACAACCTTAATCCATAAATAGTTTCCATATTGAATAATATCCATTCCAAGTATGAAAATGAATTAAAACATACCTTAGACCAGTCAAATTGCAGACTAAGGGTGCTCCAACGCAATTTCCGCAACAGAACTGAAGCTGCAACTGACTTGCATGAGTTTCCTTTTAAGGAAGCTTCATGTTCGTCAAAGAACTTCCACCCAGTAGCATCTCTATAGCTGACAGAAGGATTACACTCAGAATCTGAACCCCCTTCCACAACCAAAATTTTCCTCCTATTCGCCGCTGTAAATAAATCATTTATAGGTCCATAAAATGCATTGTGATTTGTTCTGTTAGGCGGCTGAGGGAAGCTTATTAAACTCTCCTTTATCCACCGGCATTGCTCCTCTACACTCAATGCCCCTGGAATGAAATAAAATCCTGCATTGTCCCTAAAATTTCTTAAGATCCAGCAGAAGGCAACTGATTGTATGGACTAACATTGTTGACTATCTTTAAATTGCTATTGAAAACACAAGATTAACTAATATACCAATTCAAAACCCTATAATAAAAAAGGAGTCATTCAACATTCAAATTCAAATTGAAACACAAGATTAACTAATGTACCAATTCTAAACCCTATAATCAATGAGGAATCATTCAGAATTCAAATTCGTCAATTACAAAGCAGGAAATATATAAATGATTTTTTGGTAAATAATGAAAATACATTAAAAGAGAATGGGTTGATAATACCAGGGCGATTTTCTGAGGAGAAAACGGGTCCATCGAAACAACACCGAACATAAACGATTCCCGGTGGAAGCTCAGCGTTTTGATTGTAGGATTCTAGAATGGACTTGAAATACAAGACCTCAGATAAACCACCGGTTTGGGTTTCCATTTCCTAAGAATTTTGAAGGTACACGTTCATTTAGAAGAAAATGCAATCAAAATCATGAAATAGTTTGGAACAGGAATTACTTCTTGGACGATTTGTACGTGTCTTCGTAATACAGCTTGTACTTCTTCTCCGCTCTTCTGAAAGCGGTTCGCTCCAAATCCTCCGGCAGTGTACCGGATTCGGATCCATACATGGCAGCGACTCGCCTCCGCCCGTGAGTTAACTCGCAGTCAGAGAACGAAGTGAGCGTAGTTATCGGAGTGTTTCGTTAGGTTTTATCGCCCGTTTCAGTTTTACAACCGCGGCTCGAAATTTATATGACTTATCCAATATATATGTATATATATATATATATATACTTACCGCCAAATATCCAATATTCCAATTTTGATAGAAAAACAAAATCAATATCAGTACACAAAAATAATTCTGCAATGCAAGAGAAAGTTAGAACATTTTTTTTAATACTTATTTTTTATGCTAAAGAAAAATTAGAAAGCAAAACTACACAAAGAGTCTTCATCATTAAAGTCAAACAGCCACGCCCCACGAGCAGAAATCGAGAGAGAGGTTTCCCAATAAAAGATTTATCAAGACAAATGTGGCCTAACTAAGTTAGAACATCAGCGACAAAATTAGCTTATCTGAAGACTTACTTAAAGGAAATGCGCTCAAAACCAAAAGAAAAGTCATTAACTTGCACAATCATAGTGTGAAAATGTCAATGGGAAGAAATGGAACCAACCACAACATCAATGAGGATTTTGGAATCACTTTCAATTGGGAGATTATGCAGGTGGAGAGAGTTTTCTTGAGACCATCCAACAGAACGTAGGCTTCCGCCGTTAAAACATTAATAAAGTCAGTATTTTTAGTAACAGTAAAGATAGGAAAATCCCGTTCATCACGAATAACATAGCCTGAAACTATCATGTCATTTGTACCATGTCATTTTGAACAAATGAACCACCAAAATTGAGCTTAAAAGAATGGGAACTGCCATCAAATAGCATCAAGATTCCGCTTATCATGCCAATATTTAAAGAATTGAGCGAATTCAAAATCTAACAGCCATGATAACACCTAACGGCTTACTTTTCTTTCTTAACAAAATCCAATCATTGCGAGCCTTCCAGATGAGCCAACAAATGATGAGAGCATTTTTTTAATTAAGAAAACAAATCTAATGTCCACGCATAAGAATTATTTTCTAGGATTTAAGTATAATAACATTATTTGCGAAGATGTCAAATTGAGTAAAAAAACCAGTAAAACGTTTTCTCCCTCCCTATAAAATTATGTTTGAAAAGACTTTAAAGTCCTCACTGGTCCGCCTCACTATCGCCACTGAAAAGGGATAACTTTGTCCTAGAAAATATTAAAAAATCTTCTTACATATATCTTTTGGGGAAATAACTAATTCAGAGAGATACTACAATCTTTTCTCTTTTCTTGAATCGAAAAGAGTGACCAGAAATGGCTTGCAGGACTACGTTGCGTTCCGCTCTGTTGATAGAAGGTTGTCGACCCGTCCATCTCGCTCGGGGTTCCGCCTCTGCCTCATTCAGGAGCCGTGGGTCTTCCTCCCCAAGGTTGACGGGGCAGTCCAGGACCCGATGTTTCCCCTTCGCCAAACGGACTCAGCTCAACTGCTCCCGGAATGAAAACGCGTCGGCTTTGTCTGAGGACGAACAGGGGCCGCCCCAAGAGGCCGTCCTCAAAGCAATTTCAGGTCTCGACTCTTACCATTTTATCAAATTTTTATTATTTATTTTTATAAGAAGATTATGTTTTAAGTGGTTATTGGTGTTGGATACAGAGGTGTCTAAAACGGAAGGGAGGGTTGGGCAAACCACCAATGTGGTTATTGGAGGAACGGTTGCAGATGACTCTACAAATGAATGGGTCGCCTTGGATCAGAAGGTATATTAAGAAAGCCATTTGCTTTCCGTAATTTTGATTTAGCAGCCAATTTATCCTTTTCAACGTTAAGGTTAAGTTGTTTACATTTTTTTTTTCTGAGTTTTTGTGCATGAATAAGTGCTGTAATTTATGGTTTCTAAGGTAAACTCGTACCCGACTGTTAGAGGGTTCACAGCTATTGGAACTGGAGGAGATGATTTTGTGCAAGCAATGGTTGTTGCTGTCGAATCCGTGATTCAACAACCTGTTCCCGAGGTATACATTCCTACATACAAAATATAGTTTCGATATATTTCTCTTGTTGTGGCTGCCCGTCATTTTCAATCATTCGATAGACTTATTTATGAATTGATCTTTTGTATGTCTTCGTACGCATTATGTGTTTCAGATGCTCTTTTTTGCTTGAACCGGTCAGTGATCGAATTTCCAAAAGCAAATTATCTAGTCACCTACCTTTGCGTGGGTTTTGGAGTTTCGGTTTTTCCTTCATGATCAAAATTGGCATGGTATTCATTGTTGATCTTTATGAATTGTGATTGATTACTGTGTGAGTAGTTTGAGAATGGATGAACAGAATTGGAAACTATCATGTAATTCCAAGTTTGAACTGTGAAGAGTGTAAGTTTTAAAGACTTATATAAGTGAATGATGATAGCCACTCAGAGGTGCTGCTTGTCTTAAAAAGAATGTAGAATTCAAGCCAGACTGTAAAGAGGATGTGGTACATTTTTTAGTTTTTTGTTAGGCCTCTCTGTAAGTCCTTGAAATTACACTTAGTAGGTTTAAGATGATTTGTTATTTTGGGAGCAAGGGGAGGGCACCTTCGTAGAGATGTCTTCTAACATGTCCCTCCTGCCCTCTGTTCGTGCTCAGCATATTATGTTCCAACAAAAGAAGGTATTGTTGTGGCTAGGGACGAGATGTTAAATGCATTGGTGGATAGGCTGAGGAATATGGTATCTTATACTTGTGAAGCAGTTATGAAACTGGGAGCAGCTTTGATCAGTGATCACGAAGGAACACTAATGATGTTTATGGTGTTGCCACTCAGAAGTATCTTCCTGCAAGTTCAAAAATCCCGAGAAGGACTGGGAAGGGTATAATGTATGAAACTTGTTAGAAAAGATCTTGAATTGGCAGTGCAAGGAGTTGGATAACCTACATAGGTGATAAACGAACCGATCAACTCTTCTATTGGGTGTCATAGACACTTGGAAATCATCTCTTTATTGAGATGGGTTGCACTGTTGGCCAGAAAAATGTGGTAGAGGTTTGCCATTGGGGTTAATAAACAGAAGCTGGCTGTTGATGTGAACTTATTAGGGTTACGTGAAATATAGGGAAACCACTAATTGTTGAACTTGAACTTTGTTTAGCAAGTCTGCTCTCTCTAGGCTATATTCAATTTCAAGTATGCTCTCTTTAGGCTATATTGAATTTCTGACCTATTGGAATGCACTTTAAAGGTTAGACTGTCGAGTGTAATTTGAAAGTGGGAAATTGCCATTGTCTTTTCTGTGATGCCCATCATACAACTATTCACCATAACATTATTTTCAATGGAAGAAACATTTTTGGCATTGAACCCTTATAAGTACTGGGTAATCTTTGCTTCTTGGGTTCATCACGATTCTGGTAATAATCTCAAGTTGATATTTTTTTTCAAGCTTTAATCTACTATATGAGGAATTTCAGGTACTCCCAATAGCTTCTTTAGAAAGCGGTAGGATGTGGCCACATCTCACAGCCATGTGCTTCCAGATCAAACCTTTTAGTTTCCCCTTTCGAATTAAGATTACTTCTAAAATGGGTGAATTTTGATATGTTTTCCTACATCTAATGATGAACTGGATGAGTTCAATCCGCTCACAAATGGTGAATCCAAAAGTTTGGTGGAGCTTATAATATGTGTTTTGTGACAGGGTCATGTGAGGCAGAAGGTATCATCAAGGGGCAAATATGTCTCTGTAAACATTGGACCTGTTGAAGTTATTTCTAGTGAACAGGTCTTCCCCTCCCTTCCGTGCACTCTCTTGCAATGAATTTTCTAATTCTGTTTCTCTATATTTATGATGGTAAAATTTACAATTTTGTTGTGATTTCCAGGTCCAAGCCGTGTATAACGCCATGAAAAGAGATGATCGGATGAAATACTTTTTGTAGCCTGATACTCCTTTTTGCTTGTACTTGTGTACAGAGAACCAATTTTCTAGGGGCGTCCCTGGTCCCTGAATCACTGTTGCCTTCAATTAGTCTGGTTTGTGCTCTTTCGGATTTCGGCTAATTCATGATGTTAGTAGCTGAGCAGACTGGTTCAAAATCTATCCATCTACTTGCTCAGAATGTATTTAGGTATGAATCAGAAAATAGGATTAATCAGTCTATCGCTCAATTGTCAGTTTTATGCTCTATTATATGTTACTGATTCTTATAGTTTTTCTGGCTATTAGATTTGAGACCCTTCACCCAAACCTCTTAGCAGTTCCTATTTATAGAATCAGAATATTTTTTTGGTATGACAAAAAGGACGGAGGACCAGACGGGTATTGATAATTTCGGTAACATGTTGGTTAGTTTAAGGACACTTAATTGTTAGTTTAAGGACGGAGGACCAGAAGGCTATCCAATATATTTAACATTTAGGGCCCATATTTAGCGTTGATGTTGGTTTCAGTCTACAAAATTGAGTCTATATTGTTATTAATTTTTTGTCGTATAATCTTAGTTTTATTGAACTGACGGCGGCTTGTCTGTTCAAACAATAATCCTAGGCCTCGTTTGGTATGCCGTACTGCACTGACTATTTCAATCGGATAGACTAATCTGTCCACCGGATAGACTGATTATTTAGTCGGGCGTTTAGTACTTTTCCGGATTAAAATGCCGACCATATTATACTGACCGGATTATATTATAGTAATTGACAAAATACTTATATCTTAAATATTAATTATGTATGCCATTATTTTTATTATTATTATTATTTATTTTAATAATAATTATTATTACTATTTATTACATTTTTATTAATTAATTATTTTTAATTTTCATTATTATTTATTAAAATATCATTAATTATTAATTTATTATTAGTAGTATTTATTACTTTTTATTATTAATATTTACTAAATTAATATTTTATTTTTATTATATTACTATTTATTATTATTATTATTATTATTATTATTATTATTATTATTATTATATTTTACAAGATTACTAGTTATCTGACTATTTAATACGGACAATTTCGAGCGTATTATTTTAGCGTGTCTGGACCGTATAAAAATATTCAACCGTATTAACTTATACAGTGACTAATTAATACGACTGGTACCAAACACAGGTTTCAGATTATTTAGCCTATACGGATCGTAATACGGTGTACCAAACACACCCCTAATCTACTATTGATAACTCGTAGGCTCCTTTTTGATAGCTTTGCATTTGCATTTGAATTTGGAAATGGACTTGGATTTGGGCCTCTAAATTCAAGTCTTCCTTTCACCTGACAAACTCGTCGGAAGATTCAAGGAGAATCTTTGTAATTATTTAACGTGCTTAGACAAAAAATATTCACTAAAAGTTCAACAGTAAACTTAAAATACAAAAGTCTCAAATAATCCAAATAGTAACAGAATTAGTAGGAAATGAGTACGATAAATAATTACAAAGATTCTCCTATAAGCAAAAGTGCGCAGCAACTCGAAAGTAAGCTTCTATCTAAGGTATGCCTTCGTTCCTACATCACAGTCTCGAGGGTTAGTAAAATTAATAAAATGTGAATGGACAAAAATAAATATTTCCTGTACATTATCGAGAAAAACAAGATTTGCTCTCCAATTTCTAAAACATGCATGTGAAAGAAAAATAATAAAAGTCAAATGCTAAAACGTGGAGTTTTCAGAATAAAATAATCAAATCAAACACTGTGGGCAAGTTAAATGTGAAACTATAAAATGCATATAAAATATCTATGACTCATATTTTCCCTAAGTACTCTCGTTTAAAGTCATTTGGAAAACCTGGACATAGATATTCGTAGTCACATCCAACCAATCCTAAACTCCCGCTAGTCGCCGCTCATAAATTATGCTGGCCAACTGGGAATAATGTCCCGAGTCGTAGTCGCGAGAAATTCTGTACTACGCGTAGACAACCCCTAGGAACTGGTGGAGACACTCCATAATGCCAGCCCGGGAAAAGGTAATCATAATGTACTCGTGGATAATCAAGAGTAGAAAACATTTTAAATAATAAAGCCAAAACTTTACTTTTAAATAAAGCCTTGACTTCAAATCTATGTCAAAACAATTAAATCGGGTCCAGACCCAAAACACTGTTTCCACAAAAGTCCATAAAATATGTGTCTGGAATAACTAACCAAATAATTATTATAAAACCATAAATCCGCATACCACTCAATCTCGAGTTACGCGCTCCTTCGAAGTCCCTGGAGCAGTATCTCCTATCAAAAGTAACGATTAAGGGTCACTAACATTACAAATAGTCTCATATTCAAAACCCTTAATTCCTAGGATAGCACACGTGTCCTAAACGTACAACCTGCCATTTTGGACGCCTAAAAACAACCCTAAATGAACTTTGATCGACCTGAAACCACCACACTTAGATTCAGGACGTAAAAAATTATAAGACACGTGTCGCCATGTCTAGGGATTCGAGCCCATGCGCCACCACATTCCACCCACTCAATTTCCCCACACAGTTCCAACCTCTCTCTCTCTCTCTCTCTCTCTCTCTCTCTCTCTCTCTCATTTATCGGTTCATCTCTCTTTGATCACTCTCTTTCACCTCTCTCTCCTCTATCTCCGATCGTTTTCTCTATCTCTCTTTCATCTCCGATCATTTTTCTCTCTCATTCTCTCTTTCATATCTGGTCATTTTCTCCTTCTTTCATTTCTTTCATTCCTCCTTCCATATTCAACTTGCAAACTAAAGAGACAACGGTTCATTGATTGAAGTCGTCGATGATGCCATATATCAAAATTGCGACATGCAATATGAGATCAACCCACCAATCTTGGTAGCATGGACACACGGTGGTGGCATCAGTCTTAGTGGCATTGAAACATGGTGGTAGCGTCGATGGGTGGTGGTGATATCGTTCTTGGTGGCATCGACGAGTGGTGGTCGAGTCGCTGTTGGTAGTAGTCTTATGAATTGGAGATCTTAGATGTGCTTGTAGTAGGGTTGGCCACAAGGGGGGATCAAAAGGGGCGCAACCCCTGGGCGGAAAACACTATATAGGGCACAAAATTAATAATATTATATATATAATTAAATAAATATTAGATGTAAAAATTCATACGCTATATAAAATAAATAAATAAATAATGCATGTGGAGAAATAAATAATATATGAATATGTAAGTTTGATGTTGCTTCAAGTTCTTTAAATGGTGTAGCTCTTATTTAATGACTAAATGTGGTCTACTAGTTTTGGACATGGGGTATTCTTTTTTCTTTTTTCTTTTTCAGGGTTTTGTCTCAATGAGTTGCTCCTAACAAAATTTTAACGAGACCTCATATGATAAAAATGAAATAATTAGTTTATAAAAATGTACATTTTTAACGGTTAAGTGTGCAAATTTGTGGGACATTTTTTATTTTTGCTTTGAGCCTTCAAATGTTTGGGCCAGCACTGTCAAATAGGTGTTTGTGTTGGTTGATTTCAAGACTGATTTTTTTTTCTTTTTCATATTTGTCATTTGAAATTCATTTTTGAAATTTTGATATCAAATTTACAAATCCAAAGAGTTGAATTTGAAATTATTCATTTCAAATGACTAGATTTGAGAAACTAATAGATTTCAAATACTAATCCAAATCTAAATCCATGAATCTGAATGGATAGTTTTGAAAGGAGTTAGAAGAGTTTTGGATTCAAAGCCATCATCCTTTGTTGTTGTTGATGCACAAAATGTGCCAACTTAGATGTGGTACTCCATTCAACCACGTGTCTCTTGTATGAACTATGAAAGATGGTAGATTGGTCGTTGGTCAGATGTAAGCACTAATGTGGTGCTGGCCTACGGTTACTCGGACGCACAAGTCAATATAGGTAGATTTATATAAGGAGTATGTGGTAAATAGTAATTTGTGGAGTAAGTGTGAATAATAAAATTTAGTTACCTTTCTTACGAAATGTGCCTATTTTGTATGGGTGTGCAAGGGAGGAATAATAA
Source organism: Prinsepia uniflora (assembly GCA_032719365.1). Taxonomy (NCBI): domain Eukaryota; kingdom Viridiplantae; phylum Streptophyta; class Magnoliopsida; order Rosales; family Rosaceae; genus Prinsepia; species Prinsepia uniflora. The sequence goes on along the minus strand of CM064871.1, from coordinate 50,539,974 downwards.
ATAGTTTCAATGTGGGAGAACGTGATTTTCTTGTGGGGTTGACATGTGACATGTTCGATGGATGGTGGAGATCTATCCACGTGTCAGATGGTGAGTAGCCATTGTTAGGGTTATTTGGTAGTATGGGCTTGGGCCCATGAGATCCTTAAGCTTGTAAGTAAGCCTTCATCTTTTTGTGGTCTTAGGCTTGAGGTGTTAGGTCCATTAAGTCTGGTCTAATTTGGTGTCAACAGAAGTCCCCAAAGTTTTGACCGAGGTGAAATTTCTCGATTCGAGACTTGTTATGTGTCCCAAACTCGGTGTAGGGATATACCTCCAGTCCCCCAATGAGGGAGAGTACTAAGCGGAGAAGTACTGGAACTTTCAGCGGTGCTCGGAGCAGCGACATAGGTAGGACCAGATCAGTGTATATGAAATGTACAGACTGGTCTACACTGTCGGCGGAGAGAATAGGCCAGTGGGTCGACATGAGGTGTGGGCTGACCTATCTATTACTTTGGTGTGCCAAGTAATGTGTTAGGCGGTAGGAGGGTGATGAGAAGATCATGAGTATAATTCCTATTACCATTGAGTTTCAGCGCATGTGTATGGGCGCGCGTGGCGGGTGATAATAAATGCAATTTTTACTGAGGCGGCCGTTCACATTCTAACTGGACCACTATAAATAGTGGGGGATTTCCTTCGAAAAATACACTTTCACTTTTTGAACCTTGTGTTTGAAGAACCCTTTTCGAACTTTCAAAGGAGAATTTTGGCGAGCACAAGTATGAGGGTCGATATGGTGGAACGATTTCCGGCGAGCACATCCTTCATGTAAAAACAAGGTATGTTTGCTTCATCTCTTCTTGTTTTGAATCAAAGTATTATTTTTGGTATGAACTGATGGTTGGATCCGTGGAGCCTAGTGGTCAGTGATAGAGCCTGTTTGTCTTTTCTTTTTCCTTGATGTTTTCGATGTTGGACCGTGATAACAAGTCCAACGTGGTCTGAGAATATGCTGAAGATGACACATCAGAGGCATCGACCCATTTTACTCCACTTGACTCGACTAAGAAATCGAGCCCTGTGGATTGGACTCATAATGGGAAACCACAAAAGAGACTAACTGTAACGACCCGGACGTTCAAAAAAGGGAAATTTGGAAAATTTGAAGAAAATGACAATTTTTCCCCTAGGTAATGGGCGAACGGTTGACTTTTTGCTCGGGCAGTCAAACGGACTTTGACCGATGACCGTGATGTAGTTCGGGACGTCACAAGTTCATAGACAGGTGGCACGTCCAATTCCGACGACCAGGGAAGAAGTTGTGACATTCAGAAGTTCAAGGGAATTTTCGTAACTAGGACGAAAAGGTGAAAATGTTGACTTTTTGATTGATCACTATTTTTCACACCATTCGAGGACCGTTAGGTAGGTCTCGATGCCCTGAGTCCATAGACAGGCGGCACGCTGGAAACAGACATCGGATGGACGAGTTCCGGGTCTAGAAAGAGAAGGGTATTTTGGTAATTTTGTGAAGGAGGGCAAAATGGTAAATTCCAAGGGGACAATTGAGACTGTCGTGAATGGGTTCTGTGTGTTAGGCGTTGATACTAGCTAAACCCTCAAAAGTTGACCTTCCTTGTATGAGTTGAGATCGACCCACGAGGTTGAGTGTGCAGAGGCCATATACCTTTGGAAAGGAATGTACGAGTACTGTATCGACCTTTAGGATTGGTAATGAGGGATAAAGAGAAGGGCTTAGTGTGTGATAAGGCGATGGTCGGGGTATATTGAGATGACGACCACATTTTCGGATCGGGTATTACTTGGGGAGAGGATTGTCCTGTTTGATAACCTAAGGATAGGTGAAATCCTGTTAGTTATGGAACTCCATAGGATTGGAGTAGTACATGAATTCTGATAACTTGGACGGTTGGCGTCCAACTGCAGGACCATATTTGGTGTATGGTGGAGTCAAAGTTAAAAAGGGATGTGCCTTGCATTATAATAGGTATGATTGTACTGAGTGCTTATTGGCAATAGGAAGGAATCAGGAGGAAAGGTTAAAATCGTTATACATAGTGACCCTGGGAAAGGGAGATGGTGTAATTGACCTAGTGAGGGGAATGAGTTCCCGAGTTATTGGACCTTATGAGTTTATTGGCCTGGTGGCCTGATGACACATGTACGGATTTAGCCATGGGATCATGTCACGAGTGGATGACATGTAAATGAGTAGAGATGACAGATTTTGTGTTTCCTGGATTGTGTGGACTCGAACGTGCGCTAGGCAAAATTCGAGTAAGTATATGGTATGACTGCCCATGGGGCAGGGGTTTACAGGAGGATTGAGGCTGGTGGTATGATTTCTACGAGTTGGGTATGACTTCTACTCGTTTGAGGGTGTTTATGTTCAGGAATATCGTAGATGCGTATCCTCAGGAAAATTTTATGGCTCCCACTAATTGGAATTTCGAGGACCAAATTCTTTAAGGGGGTAGATTGCAACGACCCGGACGTTCAAAAAAGGGAAATTTGGAAAATTTGAAGAAAATGACGATTTTGCCCCTAGGTAATGGACGAATGGTTGACTTTTTGCTCGGGCGGTCAAATGGACTTTGACTGATGACCGTGACGTAGTTCGGGACGTCACGAGTTCATAGATAGGTGGCACGTCCAATTCCGACGACCAGGGAAGAAGTTGTGAAGTTCGGAAGTTCAAGGGCATTTTCGTAATTATGACGAAAAGGGGGAAAATGTTGACTTTTTGATTGATCACTATTTTTCACACCATTCGAGGACCTTTAGGTAGGTCTCGATGCCCTGAGTCAGTAGACAGGTGACACGCTGAAAACGGACATCAGACGGACGAGTTACAGGTTTAGAAAGAGAAGGGCATTTTGGTAATTTTGTGAAGGATGGCAAAATGGTAAATTCCAAGGGGACAATTGAGACTGTGGTGAATGGGTTATGAGGGAATTCTTCAGAAACAGAGCACGGGTATGCATTTGTTTATGATACAAATTGGTTGGGCTGAGTGACTGAATTCTTTATGCCTTGAGTGAAAGAACAAAGGCAGGGGCAGAGCACGGGTTGATTTTCCTAATGCTAGGTGTGATTGGAAATGGAAAACAAGGCTTGATTGTGGGTTTGAAGTATTGAAAACGTTGCTGGGAAGGATGGAGAGAATAGAGAGACGAAATAGAGAGGAAAAACGGGGAAGGGGGGGGGGGGGGGGAGGGTGACTGAGTGGAGAACACACACTGGAACCCGAAACTCATTTTGGACAAATTCAAATCCGAATTTGAAATGTAGGCCAGCCCAAGCCGAATTGAGGCTCGAATAAGTCTTCTGGAACCTCACTTAGTCGATCCAGATCAAGAAATTCAAGGCTCGAAGCCCTTGGATCCATGGACAGACATGACGGGATTCCAGAAAAATCGAGCATTGAGTCGTGAAATTGGAGGTAAGTTTTAATGGAATTGGTCACAAAATTATCTCTATAGTAAGCCTACAATGCTCCCTTACTAATCAATTGATGAAACCAGTGACTGTTTAGTGAAATTGGGACGATGAACCTCAATTAGAACTTGTGTTCAATTGAGTTGGTTTTAGGCTGTGATGATTGGAATGATTACTACAGACCCTTAGTTAAGTGTATTGCGATTCTACATGATGGATTAATTGAGGAAATTAGGATGATTATGGCAGGAATTGAATTGGGTAGAACACGCAGGTCGCAGACCTGTTTACCAAGCGAGTCGGGTGAGGAAGACAACTGTAGCAGCACTGTAGCAGGCGCGTGAGTTTCACACGCAGCCACTCACGGCGGCGCGTGGGCCCGATTCTCGAGGTGAGTTCAACACGACTTTTGTCCTATACAATGTAACGAACATTTTAGCATTGATTTCGAATTAATCGGACATCGTTTCGAGGGTCCGAAGGTTTATGCTACGTTTTTAACTAACGTTTAATTTCCGGAAAATTATGGGAAATTAGTATGCTGTTATTTGAGTCCTTAGTGACACTAAAGAATGATTCCGGACAAGAATCGAGATTCCTGGAAAATTTCGGAAATTAAAGGAACGCTTGCAGCGCAAAAACGGGCGTTATGGACGGTATGTGAGTGGACTTTGCTTTCAAAATTTAACGCATGCATAAATGTTTCTATGATTTCTATCATTATGATTATGACTTGTGATAATTCCGATTTTCGTATTTCTACATATTTTGGTATGCAATACGTAACTGCACGTATTTCGAGACTATGGTTTCTCTTATGTTTTGATGATGGTTTGATGAACGATTTTACATGATTTGTGCGTATGATGTTTTAAGGATGTTTTGACTTTGATTGTGAGTATGACTTACGGTGTTGACACGAATTTCGAGATTTTTACGGATTTGCACGTTTTCCGAGATTTGAGTATGTTGTGATTGATCATGATTTTGATGAATTGAATTTGGGATTTGAAATAAGATTTGTATTCAAAGATTTAAAATGGATTTTGGAAAAGGTGATTTCGGGCTAGATGCCCAGGGCATAAAAGTAATTTTGATGAACGAGATTCGGATTTCGGAAACTTGAAAGTGGATTTCTGGATTGGGTTCGGAATGGTGGTTCCGGATGCTGGCTTACGGAATCATTCTTGCGAATTCGGTTTCAGGAATGGATGACGGATATGATTGGGGATTTGAATGTGAAATTCGGACATAAGTCCTATTATGACGAAATGTGATTTCAGAATGGTTTGGAAAATGGATCACGGTGGATCCTGGATTGTTGTGATTTACAAATGGTTTTGGGTTTAAAGACCCGGTGCTATTGCTGGATCATGTTTTGAGTTTAAAAACTCGGTTAATTGATGACGGGGGAGGGCCCTTGATGAGTTTAAAGACTCGGTTATTGTTTTGAGTTTAAAAACTCGGTATGATACCCCCCGAGACCTATTTATTATGTTCTGAGTTTAAAGACTCGTTGATATCCCGGGAAGGCCTGATTATGCGCATGGCTCGGTTTATATGGTTTGATGGATTTTGGATTATGTTGTGTACTTGGATTTGATTCATGGTTTTGGGCCGAGGCTCTGTGTTTATGTCTACGGGCTAAGACCCGAAGGTTAAGGAATGGAAAATGATTTTGATTTTCATACACTGTTTTCTTATGTTAGAAATGAAATGGACTGCGAAATGATTTTCGAATGCATGCATTGGTTTTACGTGGAGGGTAGAAATGTCTTTCTGTAACTGTTTTATAAACTGATTCATTTTTATCCACTCACACCTTTTGTGTTTTATTGACCCTCCAGGTCGTGGCGCGTTGGCCGAGGCTGATCGAGAGGCGGAGGCATGAGTGAGCACGTGTGTGGCTATCCCTTGTTTAGCAAGTACTGAGGGTAATTTAGGAACTTCAGTCGACTTTCTAGATGAGAGCAGGACCGGGCGCGGTTATCAATGTCCCCTCAGGGGCAGTCCTGTCACCAATTCGGGGCGACCAGTTCGATGTTAGGATTAGAGGCCGGGGTATCTACGTTGAGGAGGTGGAGGAGTAGACCGGGGAGAGGGGGGGGGGGGGGGGGGGGGCAACGTACTCAAGGAGGTCCAAGTTCTGAAGATCATATCGGGCTGGGAGTGAGGCTCGGTGAAGGTTGCAAGACGTCGAAGGGTAAGGCCCTTATGGAAGATGTTTTGACGGTTATGACACTGAAGCAAGTCAAGTTTACAATGGACGAGCTGGTTATCAAGGAGAACAAGGTGAGTCTGAAGAAGTGGCATACGACATGGGACGTTCCGCTAAGCATGGAGTTCAAGGTGGTCGAGGACAAGGACGTGCCCAACAACTCTCTATCGAGCAATGCGCTATTTTAACCTGAGTTGTATATGAACAATGTGAGGTTCCCCAAGTATCCTATGTAAGCGAGAGTACTGAGCGGAGAGGTAATGGGTCGTTCGGTGGTGCTTAGAGTAGATATTGAAGTAGGACCAGACCAGTGTATATGAAATGTACTGACCACTCTACACTTTCGGAGGAGAGAATGAACCAGTAAACTAGCAAGCATCACCTTATGTGTGGCTTGTTCAGGGACCATTAAGTTTTGGTGTGGGCGCACATGTGGCCAGTGTATGTACGATAGATAGCAGGTAGTAATAAATATGGTTTTTACCGAGGCTACTGTTTGCATTCTGACCGACCCTCTATAAACATAGGGATGCTTCCTTCAAACAATTCATTTTCACTTTTTCACCCTTGTGCTTGCAGATCCCTTAATGAATTAGTAAAGGGGATTCTCGGTGAGCATAAGTACAACGGTCGGTACGGTGGAGTGATTTTCGGGGAGCACATCCTTCGTGTAAAAACAAGGTATGTTTGCTTCACTCTTCTTGTTTTGAATAAAAGTATTATTTTTGGTATGAATTAGTGAACAACTGGTGGTTGGATCCGTGGAGCCTAATAGTCAGTGATAGAGCCTGTTTGTCTTTTTCTTTTTCGTAGATCTTTCTAATGTCGAACCGTAATAGCGAGTCCAACGTGGTCCAGGAGTGTGCTGAAGATGACTCGTTAGAGGAATCAACCCAATTTATTCCGCTCGACTCGACTAGGAATCGACTTGGGGCAACCATGTAAGACCTGTATCCTGGAGGGAACGGTGAACAATCCCACATTTCTGCGAGAGGAATGGTCTGGGAGGGGAATGGTGGTGTACCTTAAAGGTGTTAGCACAAACCTATCTAGCACGATGCCTTTTGGGAGCTTAGTGGCTTTGGGTTCGTTTGGAACTCCAAAGTTAAGCGAGTTGAGGTTGGTGCAATTGCATGATGGGTGAGCCCCTGGGAAGTTGCACCATGAGCTCCCAAAAATAAAACCATGAGGACGAGGAGGCCCAAAACGGAAAATATCATGCTAGAGTTATAATGCCCGTCCCGAATTCCGGGATTAGATTAGTGACTAATCAAAATTAGTGAGATTAATCGGTGATTAGTTGAGCGAAATCGGAAGGACGATGTAAAATGACCGTTTTACCCCTAGTCATGGGAAAAATGTTGACTTTTGACTCGGGAGGTCCGATGGCCAAAGGCCGAGTACCGTTAACGTAGATCGGGTTGATACGAGTCCATAGACAAGCGACACGTCAAAATCGGACGTTGGACGAACAAGTTATGGTCACGGAAGCGAAGTCGGGAATTTAGGGCTTGGGATTCGATTAAAATAATAACAAATATCTGATTGGGCAGATATTTGTATGGTGCCCTTGGATGAGTGACAAGTGTCACTCATCCATTGGTGACTTTCACCCTAAAAAGGGGATCTTAGATGGGATTGGTGACTTAATTAATTAATTAATTAATTAATTTTAATTCTCACTTTCTCTCATTTCTCTTTCCCTTCCCCGCGCATCATCTTCTTCTTTTCTCCCTAACAAACACATGGAAAAACCCCACATACGACCCTCGAACCTTAACCAATGACGATGGACGTTGAACGAAAGTGAGAGAGTGAAGGGAGAGGAGTCGAACGGTGGCCACGACGCAGGACGTCGTGCACGGTGGCCGGAGAACACCAAAACAGTGAGTTTTGGTTTGAATTTTGGATGTTGGTTTGTGGTGTTCTTCGAGTGATTCTAATGGTTAGGACGTGTTCATGGAAGTTTTTGGAGTCGAATGGAACCAGAACCAAGGCTGGAGGTGGCCGGAGACGACGGCGGAGGACAGTTGCAGGTTGGCCGGTTTTGCCTCGATCATGGAGGTGAGTTTTTGACCTTTTTTCTATGTTTTTTTATTAGCTTAATCGATTGAAAATGATGGGATAAAGGTTTAGGAATTAAAAGGGAAGGAAATGGTTGAGAAATAAGGGAGGAATGATGATGAACCGGTCGCGTCGGTCCGAACCGGTTCAAAACCAAGTGAACCCGGTTTAACTGAGGTAGGGGATGACAATGTAGCAGGCGTGTGGGCTTCACGCGCAGCCCCTTTGGGCGGCTCATGAGGGCGTGTTGGGGGTAATTTGGGGATGTCATCAACATGACTTTTAATCTATTCGATGTAACAAACATTTTGGGATTGGTTTCGTGTCGATCGGACACTGTCTCGATATTGTTCGGGACGTCCGAAGGTTTAAGATCAGATTTAAAAAAAGTTCAAAATTCATAAAAATTACGGGGCTTTAGTGAGGGGTTTAGTAGTTAGTAACCCTCTATTACGATTTGGACAGGTTTGGAAATCCCGGTGAAGGTGTTTGGCCCGGGAAAGCCGTATGGCACGCGTATCGAGGCGGCAGCTCGGACGGTCTGTGAGTGAACCTTGTTTTCTAAATTGATGCATGCATAAATGTTTTATATATGTTTTAATACATGTTTTGTGATGCCATGAATACTTTTGTGTGTGTTCACTTATTGGCACGTATTTTGAGGTTTCAGCTTTATACGGTGCTTATACGTACTATGTTTTCTATGATGGTTTAAATGAAATAGTTTTGATGACCTACGGGTCTGAGTTGTGGTCGCGATTAGTGCTATGTGCACGACGACGGAAGATACGACGCTCTCCTCCGAACTGGGATGTGTTCATTCCAGAGAGGTCACGATGCACGACCCGTTGTCGAGCAGCCACTAGAGGCTCGACTTTGGAATGCTGATGGTTTAGGATAACGATCTGTGATGAGTGCACCATGATCTAGTGGTGGTCGCGTCGGTTGATTCGTTCACGGCGACATACCAGGATTGAGGGTGGTCTTGGACGGATGGTTGCACGCATCACTCCGATTGGAATCATAACTAACCCTGAGATATCGGGCTCGATGGCAGTTGAGTCATGAGTTCGGGCTTGAGGCCCAGTTACTTTATGTTTATGATTTTGGATCGAGGACCTTAAATGGATTTCTGGTTTCATGACGGTTTATGGGGACCATACATGAATCCCTTGAAAGGTTTTAAGAAGGTTTTCGATATATATATATATATATATTCATATACCTTCTTTTATTTGGATTGTCTCCTCCGGGGAGGGTCGTGGTTGGTTTCATTTATGGTTTTGGGCTTAGTTCCCACATATGGTTCTTTTGGATAAATGGTTTTTGAATGCATGCATGCTTTTTAGTGAAGGGTATAAATGTCTTTTGGTGAAAATGTTTTATTAAATTATTTTTTTTGTCCACTCACAGCTTTTAAATGTTTTGACTACCCTTTAGGTTGATCGCTGATGCGGGCTGTAGGAGAGACCGAGACATCACATACCTCCTCCAGATCTTGGAGTACTTTGAAGCCCCGAGCGGGCTAAAGTCAGAATTTCCATTGTCTGACACACCTTGTCAGACGAGATTAGGCACGTCCCGCGTTAATCCGGGGGGGGGGGGGTGGGGGGGTGGGATAAGGACGGGTCCTGACCAAAGAGGGTTGGGTCCTGACAAACCAGGTCGTCATCAACATAAGTGGTTAGGGTATCGACGTTCAGGAAGTAGAGGAGCTATCAAGGGGAAAAGTGCTCGAGGAGGTTTGGGCTCTAAAGATCACATCGAGATATGAGTGAGACTCGATGAAGGTTGTTGATGTTTCGAAGGGTAAGGCCCTTTTAGAGGATGTTTTGATGGCCATGTCCGATGGTGTTTGGAGCAGCGATAGAGGTAGGACCAGGTCGATGTATATGAAATGTACTAACTAGTTTACTGTTGGAGGAGAGAATGGGCTAGTGGGTAGGCATGTCATGAGTCGTCTTATATTAGGCTAGGTCGGGGACCATTAAGTTTCAGTGCATGTGTAGGCGCACGTGTGGCTCGTGTATACACGACATGAAGAGGGCAACAATAAATGTGGTTTTTACCTAGGCGGCCACTCACATTTTGACTGGACCTCTATAAATAATGGGAGGTTCCTTCAAAAAATTCAATTTCATTTTCTCACCCTTGTTCTTACGGAGCCCCTGCCGAATTTGCGGAGGCGATTTCCAGTGATCACAAGTACAACGACTAGTACAATGGAGCGATTTTTCAGCGAGCACATCCTCCATGTAAAAAGAAGATGTGTTTGTTTCATTCTTCTTGTTTTGAATCAAAGTGTCATTTTTGGTATGAATTGGTGAAGAACTGGCAGTCGGATGATGGTTGGATTTGTGGGCCTAGTGGTCGGTGATAGAGTCAATTTTTTCCCTAGATCTTTCTGATGTCAAACTGTGAGTGGCCGCCTAGGTAAAAACCACAAAAGAGTCAAGACAACTTGACTAAGAAGTCGAGCTCAGTGAATTGGATTGGTAGTGGGAAACCACAAAAGTGACCGACTCCGGGCGACCAGGCTGACGTTGGGACCAGCGGTCTAGGTATTGAAACTGAGGAGGTAGATGATTGGTCGGGGGGTGACGTGCTCATTGAGGGATGGGATTTAAAGATTACATCGGGCTGGGAGCGAGGGTGGAAGAAGGTTGTAGGAGGGATGAAGGATAAGGCCTTTTCGAAGAATGTTTTGATGGTCGTGCCACTGAAGAAGGTCAAGTTTACAATGGACAAGCTGGATAGCAAGGAGACCAAGGTGGGTCCGAAGAAGTGGCATACGGCCTAGGACGTCACGTCGAGTGTGGAGTTCAAGATGGTCAGGGACAAGGACATGTCGAGCAACCTTCCACCAAGCTATGCTCTTTTACCCAGAGCTATATATACACACGGCGTGAGGTTCCCAAGTCCCACAAGTAAGGGAGACTACCGATCAAATAGGTAGTTGACCGTCCTATGGTGCTCGAAGCAGCGAGGGAGGTAGGACCAAGTTGGTGTATACGAAAGGTACTGACCAGTCTATGCTATCGGAGGAGAGAATGGGCTAGTAGGTCAACATCACATATGGGCTGACCTATCTTTTCTTGTTGTGCTAGGTAATGTTTTAGGTAGTTGGTAGGTGATGGGCAGGATACGAGTCGCCTTATGAGGGGCTCGGTCAGGGATCGTTAAGTTTCAGCATGTGCTTGTAGGCGCGCATGCGGCCTGTGTATGCAAGATAGGTGACGAGTGGTAATAAATGTGATTTTTACCGAGGCAACTGTTCACATTCTAACTGGACCTCTATAAGTAGTGGGAGGATTTCTTTGAAAATTTCACATTCACTTTTTCACCTTTGTGCTTACCGAGCCTCTATTGAATTTGCGAAGGTGATTTCCAACGAGGGCACGTACGATGGTCGATACAGCGGAGTGAATTCTAACGAGTGCATCCTTTATATAAAAACAAGGTATGTTTATGTCACTCTTCTTATTTTGAATCAAAGTGTTATTTTTGGTATGAACTAAAGGTTGGATCCGTGGAGCCTAGTGGTCAGCGATAGAGCTTGCTTGTCTTTTCCTTTCTCCTAGATCTTTCTGAAGTCAGACCGTGATTGTGAGTTCAATGTGGTCCGAGATTATGCTAAAAATGACTCATCAGAGGCATCGAGCCACTTTACTTCGCCCGACTCAACTAGAATACCGAGCTCGATGAATTGGACCAATAGTGAGAAATCACAAAGGAGACCGGCTATGACGACCCGAAAATTTGAAGAAAATGTCGATTTTGCCCCTGGAATTGGGCGAACGTTTGACTTTTGGTTCGAGCAGTCAAACAGACTTTGACCGATGACTATGACGTAGTTCGGGATGTCACGAGTTCATTTGGGCGAACAGTTGACTTTTAACGGTTAAACGGACTTTGACCGATGACTGATGTAGTTCGGGACGTCACGAGTTCATAGACAGGTGGCACGTCTGATTCCGACATTCGAGGAGAAAGTTATAATGTTCGAAAGTTTAAGGGTAATTTGGTAAATTGGTTAACAATGGGCCATTTATTGACTTTTTAAACGACATGGACTTTTCACGTAATTCGAAGACCGTTGGGTAGGTCTCGAGACGCTGAGTCCGTAGACAGGCGGCATGCGTCAATCAGAGTTCAGACGACAAGGTTACGGGCCTAGGAGTGTGAAAGGAAATTTGGTCATTGGTTTTTACGTGGAGGGTAGAAATGTCTTTTTGTAACATGTTTTATAACTGATTTATTTTTGTCCACTCACACCTTTTATGTTTTTATTGACCCTCCAGGTCGTAGCGCAATGATTGAGGCCGATCGAGAAGTGGAGGCATGAGTAGGCATATGTGCGGTTATCCCTTGTTTGGAAAGTGCTGAGGGTAGTTTGGGAACTTCAATTGACTTGTTAGACGGGAGTAGGACCGAGCATGGTTATCAATGTTCCTCAGGGGATGGCCCTGTCACCGGCTCTGGGCGACTAGGCCAACTTTGGGACTACTGTTCAAGCTATCAGAGCATTAGTCGCCGGGGCGGGGGGGGGGGGGGGGAATGTACTAGAGGAGTCCCCGGTTCGGAAGATCACATCGGCCTAGGAGTGAGGCCCAGTGAAGGTCTTATGAGGGCGAAGGTAAGGCTCTTTCAGAGGATATTCTGACGTTCCTGTCGCTGAAGCAGGTGTAGTTTATAATGGATTAGCTGGTTTGTCAAGAGGCCTAGACGAGTCTAAAGAATTAGCATATGACATGTGATATCCCACCGAGTATGAAGTTCACGGTGGTCAGGAACAAGGACGTGCCAAGTAACTTTCCACCAGATTTTACGCTCTTTTACTCAGTACTATATGTGCATACCGTGAGGTTCCCTACGTCCCTATAGTCCCCTAATTTGTGGATTGTTCTAATCAGTCCATATGATGCCTTCCAGAAGATAGGTTAAGCTGAGCTGAGCTACACCAGGTAATGCACCCGTATGATTTAGGTCAGCAGGAGCAGAGTAAGGGGTGGGTGAATGCTCGATGCCAAGAGAAGGGCATCTGAATGGAGTTTATCCATAACCTACTATCATCCGATGAGGACTGAGGTAGGGACAAAATTCCTTCCAATTTCTAGGATCTGAACGACCGGGTCAGTCGATGTGTTTTGTTTTCATTTTAAAGTTTATGTATCAGCATATATGCTGATATATGTCTGACTTAGATCAGTCTTTGTGGGTGTTCTTCTGCTGGTGGGTTGTTCGTATCAGCATAAGGAGGTACGTGCTTTGGTGAGAAGGGCTCACAATTTGACTAAGTATGATCGGTACGTCCTTTGTCTACCGAGCACTCTCTAGAAGCTCGGCCTTAAACCTTCTACAAGTATGTGTAATTTACCATATTGAAATTTGTTATTCGGGTCATTTTGTGTATTTGCAGTTGTTCCGAAGAACGCCTCGAAGCATATTGGGTGGACGATTGACAACGTGCTGACTGCTGACAGGGGGAGGATGTAAGCTCTGACTAGGAGTGGCTCGAGAGCAGATCTTGGTGTGACCTCTCCTCCTAAGGATTCGGCCTCTAACTAGAAATGGACGGAAGTATCGATGATGGGTGGGTCGTTGGTCAGTAAGAAGAGGGGCTCGGGTTATTAATCTGAGGGCTACAAATAGAATGACTCTATTAGCTGAGTAGAAGAAAACCAAGAGGGCCAAAAATATTGTCGTTGGGGTGGAGACTGTGGTGGTCACTCCACCCCTGAGCCAAGCGGTGAACAAGTCATACCAGTGATGCATTTAGACTAGAAGGAGGAACTGTGACTAATGATAAGCCTTTATTTAAGCATCATTTTATGTCATTTCTTACCCTTATTTCTTTTCATTTGATGTTATTATTTCCAACAATAGGATAAATTGATGTTTCTTGTGAGAAATTGTGTAAAATGATGAAAATACGGTTAAAACCAAGGAAATGTGCAAATTGGCCCTTGTCGAGTTCAAGACCTCCTAGACGAGCCTTGGACCTCTTATCCAGTCCTGGTCCCTGCCCGTAGCCCTAGTTCCCATTTCCAGCCCTACCAAGTCCTAGGACTAGTTTCGGAGCCAGCCTAAGAGCTAGCCTGGGAACCAGCCCTAGACCAGCCCTAGGACAAACCTTGGTATACCCTATTTTTGTGGCCTTTGTTCTATGCCTTCCTTTACATATTTCCAGGCCTTCTTGGTGCACTTGTGCCTTACTTTAAATACACTTTTCAAGCACACAAGGCCTGGTTTGACACACTTCGAAAATGGCACTTCTAGAGCTCGATTTTCGGTTTGGGCCATGCCAAGGCCAAATTTTGGCATTCTTGTTCTGACATCTAAGCGACTATCTTTTTGGGCCTTTTCTATGCACTTGGGACACCATATATCTAGGTACACCATTAGGGCCAAGTTCGAAGATACTGTCAAATTCGACATAGGCCTAGGCCCCATTCTAGTTCTTTTGGGGACTCGGCATGTTTCCACAATTTTCTAGTGCCTTAAGCATGATCAGGTTGCCCAGATCATCTCCAGGTGTCCTTTTCACATCATTGATGCTGTTAAAACATTCAAGATCAACCAAGAGCATCCCTCCCTCTTTCTTGGTCGTATTACATTTGGGTTCACAGTTGGGACTAATCATATTCAAGCTAGCACGTGGCTAGCTATACAAGTTCGAGATAAGGGGATTTGATCTATTGATCCGGTTTTATTTCAGCCTTGATTTGACATGATAATGCCCCTTCCTTATTGCTTAACCTTGTAAAATAAGGAAATCTCTTTCCTTGTCGCTTTAGGAGTTCATGTTCTTTCCAAGAAGGTGCTTAAGACCTATCTGATTAGGACACATGTCCTTGTCCGTTTTCTACAAGGAAGACCTGCTAAAGATTCTAGATTATTTCTTCTCTTATAAATAGTCCTCTGATTTCATTGTAATAAAAGATTTTTAGACACAATTAGACCTAAACATACTTTTTCCTTGCAATTAAATAAAGTTTCGTATTTCATTCAAGTTTTACCTGTACATAGTTTGTTCTGCGGATTGGACTTGAAACACTGAAGACTTTATCGTGGTTCCACCTTCTTCTTCATTGATTCATTGTGTAATTCGACCCCTTTATTTTTATACCATGTTTTCTTTCATGCGTAGCTAAACTCCCTTTAGTTATGGGCTGTTTTGAAGCCCTTAAGTTTAAGATAAATGTTTGATGTCTTATTTCCAATATTGTGTTCATGAATGATTTGCTTGGTTTGCTTTATTCAAATTCGATTATGTTGGTTAATTATGGATGCTTACATACTTTGATAGATAGACGTAAGAGTATTGCTAGAATGTAAGGATTAATGCATAAGGGATGTGTTGTTCATACCCTCGAGTAGCAAAGTGTTTACAAGACTCTAATCAACTCAATTTGGATTAACGAAAATGTGGTTTACATACTTTGAAATTCAATCTTTAATCAACCTTAAAGAGCTTAATGATCTTTTCACGTGGGCTATAATTTATGTGACTCTCACATGTCTTGAGATGGTATACTTGAAGAATTCCCTAACCATAGTGCACTACTAGGTTATGGTTCGTTAGTAAGATGTTAGATAGATGCGTGTAATGCACATGTTACTCTAGGTTAAAGCCTTCACGACATAGTAAAGGAAAAAGGATTAAAAAAAAATTAGAGTAAACATGTACTTAGTTGTGGATAGATGTGCCACCTCCTTCGATTTCTCATATTCTCTATCCTTCACTGCCTTTTCCCGCTTTTCCTCTTCCAGCATCTCTCGGCCGCCACTGCCCAGTTGGTACAAAGACGAGATGGCCAACCATGTTGGGATCAAGCTTGGGTCGTTCACTAAGCTAGGGCTGAAATGAGAGGAAGTCTCAGTCAGTGTCAAGGTGAAAATGTTGTTGGTCATCAATGGTGTTGCGATTAGGTCATCCATGAAGCTGTCAGAGCTAGATGGGTTGTCCGAGGCCACTATTTCCAAGTCAATTGATAAATCTCTCCTCGTTTCTTCCCACACAAGAGCTTTGTCCCCTTTTCACACTTGTGTTTATTTTCAATTGTTTTGCGAACATGTTGCTCAGTCTGTGCAGTCCCTTGGTGAAATGTTCATCAACCACAACTATGTTCTGAGGCATGTGGCTGCTGCTGACAAGGATGAGGCCACGTTCAAGGAAAAATTGGCATCTTTATGCCTACACATACATGAGGAAAAGCTAGCCTTGAAGGCGAAGACTGACCTTGAGAGGAAGGTCCAACAACAACAACATACCATCGACCAGTAGAGCGTTTAGTTGGAACTGTATCTGCATGAGGATGAAATGGATTGAGCCACTGAAGTTGAAATTGACAAACTGAAAAAATGAGCTAGCTCAGGTGAAGGAGGAAAGGGATCAGAGTGAGGCCGAGCTTGAGTGGCTGAGGATTGAGATGGTGGTTGATCGGGTTAAAGCAGACACGCTGAGTGCTCAGATCTCGTCTACCAGGTTGGATGCTCTGGGTGAGTTTCTGGGGTTCGAGGAGCATCAAAAGTGGATGGAAAACTTTGCCTTAGTTTTGGAGCGAAAGGTTTATAGGAATATCATCACGTGATCATTCCTTAGCTCGGCCTGCAGATGAGTCTGTTGCTGGTGCAGTCAGACAAAGAGGGGTAAGGCGAGGATGGAGAGCCATTTAACTTGGTAAATTTAGCTTTATCTATCGCGTTTGCTTGTATTTAACTTGGTAAATGTATACTTGGTTAGTTTGACTCTGAATGTGTTCGGTCTACATGTATTTAAACAAATAAATGTATGCCTTTTTAGGCTGACCGAGAATATGTTCGGTATGTATGTATTTAAATTAATAAATGTACGCCTTCGTAGATTAACCAAGAATGTACTTGGTCTGCATGTATTTAAATTAATAAATGTATGCCTTTGTGGTCTGACCGAAAAGGTGTTTGGTCTGTGCGTCTATAAAGTAGTCTTTGTAACTCGGTATTGTGTTGAGTTTCCGCCTTAGGAAATATTTCAAGTGTTTAGGCATTTTTCTCGATTCAATGACTTATGTTATGCAGACCTCCTAAGTATTTGAACTCAATGTATATATCGCTCATTCCGCCAAGTGTTCGGTCGAGATGTGATGCCGATGGGAGAGCGGAGATGAAAAATTATAAGTGTTGTATTTGTAATCTTTCACGACATGGTTGGGTGGAGAAAGGCTTTAGTGTGAGCGTATGTGTGCTTGGCCTATTCGTCTATGTAACGACCCGTCCCAAATTCCATGATTAGATTAGTGACTAATCACGATTAGTGAGGCTAATCCGTGATTAGTAGAGCGAAATCGGACGAGCGATGCGAAATGACCTTTTTGCCCTTGAAGGTGGCAAAACGTTGACTTTTTAATCGGGCGGTCAAATGGACTTTGACCGATGATCGTGACGTAGTTCGTGACGTCACGAGTTCATAGACAGGTGGCACGTTCAATTCCGACATTCGAGGAGGAAGTTATGACGTTCGGAAGTTTAGGGGCATTTTGGTAATTTGGGTGAATAGGAGGTCAAATGTTGACTTTTTGACCGGGAGGTCCGATGGCCGAGGGCCGAAGACCGTTACGTAGATAAGGACGATACGAATCCATAGGCAGGCGGCACACTGAAATCGGACTTCGAACGGGAGAGTTATGGGTCACGGAAGTTCGATTTCACTATGCACGAACTTCGAGACGGGGACATTTCGGTGAAATCTGATTTGGGTGGATATTTTGGTGGGCCCCATGGATGAGTGACAAGTGTCACTCATCCCATTGCTTTGATCCCCCAAAATGTGGATCTAAATAATTAAATATTATTATTTTAATTATTTTATAATTAAACCTAACAACTATTAATCCTAACCATCCATTACCAACTAACTATCAATCCTCACCATCAATCTCTCATTCTCTCATCAGCCATCCTCTTCTTCTTTGTTCCTTACCACCCGAAACCCATTATCCCATTTTTCTTCATTTTCTTCATCCTCCATTTTCAAACACCACACCATACACATACCACCACATCTCATCATTTTTCATCTTATGTGTGACGTGAGGAGGGACCGTGATGATGAGGACGCGACGGCGAGGACTCACGGCGGCGGACCACGGCGGGGGAACCCGAAAACCCGTGAGGTACATTTTACTCAAAATTTGGATTTTTAGTTTTAGGGGTTTTCGATGATTTCTAAAGATTAGGAATGGTTTCTAGGGACCCTAGGAGTCTATTGGGATTGGATTCGAGGGTTAGGAAGGCCTGGAACGGCCGTGAACGGCGGAGGAAGTCACGGCCGCCATGGCTGGATTGAAGGTACGTGTTTTCGATGCTTTTCTTACATTTTAAGGTCATAGGACTGTAGTTTGGGTTGAGACGAAGAGAATGGGACAAACAGGGAGTGTTTTGGTGGCCGGAGCTGGGAGAACTGGCCGGGTCAAGCCGCGGGTCACGGCGACCCGGTTGCAGACGTTCGGGTCGACCCGCGGGAGGGCAGGGATGACAGGTGACGTCATCCTGCTGACGTCATCATGTCAGCGATAACGTCAGCCTTGTCAGATCTGACAATGTCAGCTGACATGTCAGAAAATGGGCCAATAGGAGTGCGACACGTGTCACATGTCAGTGCACAGTCAGCACTGACATGTCAGTGACGTGGCCCAATCAGGGGCTGACACGTGGCACCGACGTGGACCAGTGCCGTGATGACACGTGGCACTGACAACACAGTAACGTGGACCAATGGGAGCATGACACGTGGCACCTGTCAGAGTCTGACATGTCAGACCTGACAGCTGTCAGATGACGTCATGCTGACGTCAGCGATGACGTCAGCAGGTACTGTAGAGGCGCGTTAGGGCGAGTGGCAGGGAATCTGGGGAAGGTTCCAACATGTGAAATCTTCTATTCGATGTAACGAACATTTTGGGACTGGTTTCGTGTCGATCGGACACCGTCTCGATATGTTTCGGGGCATCGGAAGGTTTAGGTTCGGGATTAAAAATAGTTAAAATACGGGAAAATTACGGGGCTTTAGTGGGAGGTTAATTAAGTAGTTAGTAACCTTCTATTACGATTTGGACAGGTTTGGGAGTCCCGGTGATGGTGATCGGCTCGGGGAGCCGTATGGCACGCAAATCGAGGCGGCAGCTCGGACGGTCTGTGAGTGGACCTTGTTTTCTAAATTGGTGCATGCATAAATGTTTATTATATGTTTTATTACTTGTTTGATGATGCCATGGGTGCATTTGTATGTGGTTACGTATAAGCACGTATTTCGAGGTTTCGGCCTTATACGGTGCTTATACGGGTCGGTATGTCTTTATTGATTTAAATGAACTGGATTTGGATTTCAAAAGGATAAACTCGGGTATGAGACCCATTTGGTTTTGTCTTGGGCATATGACCTCAGATATCGGGCACGGTGCCCAACTGATGTCCTATGTTCGGGCACGAGACCCCGTCACTTTACGGTTTATGATTTCAGGTCAGGGAACCTTAAATGGAGTCCCAGGTTCATGACGGTTTATGGGAACCGGCATGAACCCTTGTTATGGTATTATGGTTCATGACGGTTTATGGGAACCGGCATGAACCCTTGTTGGTTATTACGGTACATGACGGTTTATGGGAACCGGCATGTTACCTGATTATGGGTATTATGGATTCATGACGGTTCAGGGGAACCGGTCATGAATGTTTATGTTATGTATATATATGTTCGTCTACCTTCCTTTACATGTTCTACTATCTCCTCCGGGGAGGGTCGTTGGCCTGGGTGGACCCCGGAGTAGTCACGGAGCACCGACTGAGTGGAGTCACCCCCCAGTTGGGTTCCTTACTCTCAGGAAGGCTATGGTTACTATTACCTCGGGTAGGGTCAGTGGTCTGCGGACATTGACCTTGACTTTGAGATGACTCGGATTGAGACCCGGGTAGCGCGCGCGTGGCTTTGGATACCGTGACAGGATTGGTTGTGTGACTTATATATATGTATGTGATGGATATATGATATATGATATGTGGTGTGTACAGGTGTGCACAGGATTTGGGCAGTGGCCCGTATGGTCGTTTTCATTGTGGTCCTTTCGACCTTGGTTTATATCTGCTTTGGGCTTAGTCCCACATATGGTTTGTTTTGGATAAATGGTTTTCGAATGCATGCATGCTTTTTAGTGGAGGGTACAAAGGTCTTCTCGTTAAAATGTTTTTATAAACTTTTGTTTTGTCCACTCACAGTTTTTAATGTTTTGACTGCCCTTCAGGTTGACATCGGATGTGGACTGTAGCAGAGACCGAGATATCACATGCCTCCTCCGGATCCTGGCGTACTCTGATAGCCCGGGAGGGCAAAGGACGAAAATATCCCTTGTCTGACACTTCGTGTCAGACGGGAGCAGGGTCATCCCGCACTAATCCCGGGGGGATTGGGATGGGTCCTGTCAGTCTATATGTGGTTTGAATAACCGACATAGGTGTTTAAGACATGATCTGGTATGGTCAGTCAGTGTTGGTCAGTTGACCTAGTGTGACAGGGACTTGTCCTTATGGAAGATTCAATTATTAAGTATGAAAAGATCGATGCGTGTTGTATAATGGAGCCACTTCCCCCTGTACCTTGTAAGTGTGATACCAAGTGGTATGTTATATATGTGCCCTCAGTGTAAATGTGTTAGAGGCTAGCTCAGTATGTGTTGAGCAAGATAGAAATATGGAGAAAATCTTGTCATTGATAATTATGGTTAGGTAAGACCTGTACAATGAGAGCCTAAGTGTGGCTTTACAAGATGTGTGTCGGCTTGTCAATGTTGGACACTAATTGATGTAGATGTACTCTTTAGGTGGTCGGCATTTCAGGTGGCCATCATCATCACATAGTGTGTACGTGCCTTATCGTCAAATCTGAGTGATCTTGTAAGGTCCTTCCTAATTTGGTTCAAGGATTCCGACTGACCGGTTTTTGGTTGGTAGACTGACACTCATAAGCACTCAGTCTCCGACTTGAAAGGTGCATAACTTGGCCTGCTTTCAATGTACCTAAATTAGGTCTAGGCTGAGTGTCATGTAATGATCATTCTAGTCGGCGTCGTACGTTAAGACTCGATATGAGGTCTTGTGGACCTCTACTAGTACGATTGCCTTAGTTTTGAAAGCCATAAAGAATGGTAATTTGTTGGTGGTCATTTGGTATGATGTCCAACATGACCAAAGGGTGTTAGGTAGGATGTCTGCATATTTTCCTTTGGTTTCTCCGAGTAGTCTTCAAGATTTGCTTGATAAATATTTTGGCCGCTTCGACTTGTCCATTAGATTGAAGGTGAGTTGGGGAGGCAAATCAGAGGTGTATCTCATGTCATGCGTACAATGCCCTGAATTAATGATTATCAAATTGTTTCTCATTGTTAGTGATGATGGTGTGTGGAACGCTGAAACGAAAAATGATGTTCTGGAAGATGAAATTCTAGATCTGAGCTGAGGTAATGGTGGCCAGTGCCGTGGTTTTAACCCATTTCATGAAGTAATCCACGACGACGACTACATACTTGGTCTACCCCCTACGGTCGACATTTCACCAATCAGGCTAAGTTCCTATTAGGCAAAGATCCATACAGCGAGCATAGGGATCAAGTTCTCAAGTGGTTTCCGCAGACCCCAACATGTATTTCCTTTAGGGGTGATCTAATACGCTAAAACTAAGCATTAAAGTAAACAGAAAGTCATACTCAACACTTAATAAAAACATATGCAAATTAAAACCCTTTTTTGTAGTTTGTAGCATTGATAAGTATGGATCGTTGTTAACTGAGGATTGAGGGTCCCTAAGCATGATTATCGTTTGATTAATTAGTAAGGGGAGTAGTTGATTGTTTCTATTATCCTACGTGATTAATTAACCTAATCTAATATAATCTAACTAATTTATCATTTACATGGTCAACTCATCTTTAACCTAACTCATTCATAAATTTTATTAACTTCAACCTATGAAATCCTATAATTCTAGCCTTACGAGTGATTTGCATATTATTTTAAGTACGTGCTCGGGGACAACCCGACATAAACTTTCAATGAATTAGACTCGGGGACAACCCGGCATATCTAATCAAGTATTAAGCACAAACATACAATCATAACATAAAATTAGAATCATAAAACACATAGAATATTGAAGCAATACAAATCAAAAAACCAAGAATCATATTAGAAATCAGTTCATAAACTAAGATATTCAAGCACAAAAGATAACTATATAGTAAAGAGGCCATGTTACACTTTTTCTCTTCAGGATACCTTATGGATACGATGTGATTAGGCACTCTTTGGTGAGACACTTAGGGACAGCCTGACTATGCCACAAATGAAGGTGTAGAGGATGAAGTATGGTATAATTAACCTTGCACGAGAAATTTTGAATTTATTGAAAAGGGAAAATTGGTTAAGCAGAGCTTTGGTACAAAAATGGGCGACCCTTTACAAATAACCTAAGTCTCTTTATTTATAGGAGAAAATTAATCTTCAAATAAATAAGAGAACAATTTAAATTTTAAAAGGAAACTGATTAAACTAATTAAATTAAAGTCCTAAAGGTAAATGGTAATAAAAATAATAATTAAAAAGGTTTCCTAAATAAAAAGGAAACAAATCCAAGCTTGACTTGGACAATTTTCCATAAGAAAGAAGGAATTAGGTGCTAGAATTTGAATAGGAAACGGTTCAGTGGAAGGCTACTAAAGGAATGGAGGAATTTCGGTGGGCGCTGGTGGAATTAGGGACTAAAATTTGGTGGTCAACGACATGGTCAACGCAGCAAGGGAGGCTGAAAAGCCGTTCGGTGCACGTTGGCCGAAGAAGCTTCAGGAATGTCAGGAGATGCGCACTGAGGAAGGAGTGGCTGTCTTTAGTACTAACGCGCCGAGTGAGAAGCTGCAAGCTTCGGTACACGCGCACCGTATATCACTCCTCGGCGTCAGTTGGCGCAAGACGAATGGTCTTCTAGGCTGCCATTCTGGATTCGGTAGCTTGCTACCGAATTTCCTTGCCCCTACCAGATTTTCTTGCCCTTTTTGGTGGCTTCCCTTCATTCGATCATAACTTCTTCAATATAACTCCGATTGATGTGATTCTTTCGCCTAAATGCTCGTAATTCAATTCTTAATCCAATTCTGCACATTTCTCACAAAATAGATAATTTTTTCAATTTTTCGGTATTTAAACATTAAAAGATAAGCATAAAGGATATAAAATGATGCTTAATTCAAGGCTTATCAAATACCCCCACATTTAGACTTTGCTAGTCCCTAGAAAATACCATAACAAACTAAGGCTTTGAAAACTCATTTTTATTTATTTTGAATTTTTAACAACTACTGCACCCTTAACTATCTGTTTCAAATTGTATCAACATAAGTATGGAATCAAAGATTTACACTGAAGAGCAAAATATCATATGAAATTCAAAAGTTAACACATCATAACAAATTCATGGACAAGTAAGACAAAAAATAAACTTGGTGAAAAATATCTCAACATGAATAAAACAAGTGTGAATCAACTCACAAGGGATATGCACTCAAGATTTTCACTCAATGTGTATAAGGTTTGTGTTTACACTCAAGGTATGTGAGAAAGATGTTCACATAATAGAAAGTAAGTTACTTCATAAAAAATTCAAATATAAACCATAAGATAGTGAACATACTTGCACAAATGAACCAAAACCATAGGCTTACTCAAGTGATAGACTCAACTAATCAAAGTTTACTCATCTCAATGATCATAAGGTCTTAATTTGAAGGTTGTAATGGGGCTAGGTGTAGATGCATGAATTTGTAGGATAATGGTGTTAAATTTTGTTCCAGGATTCACCAAAGGCTCCATCACATAGGAATAAGTGTTTTCTAATCATCATAGGCCAAGTATCAACTTCTTGGACTTTAATCTTCATTATCAACATCTTTGAGTTTGTAATTAGGGCAAGTGGCTGGAATTCTTCATGTAGGCCTCCAATCTTTATTTTTCAAAATCACAAGCATATGGAACTTAGCTCAAAACTCAAAACGTAGAACCTTATATAACTTTTTGTTCTTGATTGTATTTTCTTTTCTTCATCAATTTTTTTCCTTTTTTTTTTTCTTTTGAGAGGTAATGTAATGAATACAAGCATAGTTTGAGCAAGTCATTCCCTACACTTAAATATAAGTCTTCACTCATAAAATCACTTTCTTGTATCTCTCGCCATCTTTCAAATCTTCAACCAAGTCCAAGGAACAAGGATAAATGATGTCTTATACTAGGCTTATGTGAATAGATGTTTATGGTGATGAAAGAAAGGCTTAATGAAGGCTCAAAGTGGTTAAGCTTGGGGGAACACACTTATGTGATCAAATAGGGCTCAAATATTTGGATAAGTGGTGATAACCTTATTGCCTTAATCATGTTCAAAATCAAAGAATTTATTGACTTAAAAGTTTTGAAAATCACATAAAATAAGTTCTAGTACTCTAGAGTTCATTAAAAGCTATGACAAGCAGTTATGAGGCATATGTATTTCAATTTAAACAAAGAACTCCTACGAATCACTCAACAAAGATATAGATGGTTTTAAAGCTCTCATAGGGTTCATATGATTCATACAAATCTTAACATGTTCGTTTCGTACCAGTTTAACATGTATCATTTACTACAAGTCATAAAAACTTAATCATAAAGGATAAATAAATAAATTCAAGTTGTAGTGATCCTCTTTTAGCCATGTTGTATTCATTTATCCGTCATTCTTATCATTGACAAGTTAAAAGGCATCCTAAGACTCATTAAAACACTAAGTTAACAAAAGACTTAAAAGTAAAGACTAAAACACATGAAAATATTTTTGGGTTTTTGTTGTTTTTCGAATTTTTTCTTTGATTATTGAAATAAGACTCAATAAACCCCACACTTAAATCTGAAATTGTCCTCAATGTTGGAAAGTGAAAGCATAGAATCTAAGTAAGGAGAATTGATTAAAGGCATAAATTAACTAAAGTAAAGAGAGTGGAGAGTTTAAGAAAGAAAATATCGGTTTGATGGCTCCTCCAATTCTCCGTCATTGTGTTGCCTCCCAAGAAGCGCTTGAAGTTTAACTTCTTTAACCTAGACAAAGTGCTTCAATAAACTCATTCGATGCGGGGCCTATGCACTCTTTCGAACTCCACATCGTGCTCACCAAATGTCTCTAGGTAAGGCTTCAATCTATCTTGAATCCGAGGGTCAAGTTCATGCCCGATCTCTTTGACATGGGCATCCCCTAAGTCTAGTTTATGGACCTTAGATTAAGTGAATTGCATATTGTTTTGTCCTTCAAGGGAATTAGGTGAGGATAGGTACATAAAAAGAAGATGAGATATAGAAAGGAATATACACAAAATAAAATTGTATGTACAAAAAACGGGTTATATACAAGTGAAAGGTAAAGAAGTATAAACAGTTTAACAGTATGCAAGGTAGAGTCACGAAAATGGCATGCAAATGCACAAGTTCCAAAAACGTCCAAATTAATGCAACACATAAAAGTCTATGTTAGGACCCGTCCCAATCCCCACGGGATTAACGCGGGACGACCCTGATCTCGTCTGACATAGAGTGTCAGACAAGGGAAATTCCGACTTTTGCCCTCTCGGGCTTCAGAGTACGTCAGGATCTGGAGGAGGTATGTGATATCTCGGTTTCTGCTACAGCTCTCAACCGCTGTCAACCTGAAGGGCAGTCAAAGCATTTAAAAGCTGTGAGTGGACAACAAAATTCATTTAATAAAACATTTTCATCAAAGATATTTGTACCCTTCACTTAAAAGCATGCATGCATTCGAAAAGCATTTACCGAACCATTAGGGCCTTAGTCTAAAATCTTAATGAAACCAAATACACGGGCCACTGCCCAAATCCATGTGGGACTCAGCCCAAAACCTGTACACATTACACATCATATAACATATATACATAAATCACATAACCATCCTGTCATGGTATCTAGAGCTACGTGTGTGCTACCCGGAGTTTCAAAGCCCAAGTCTCCCAGGGTCCACCCAGGTCAATATCCGTAGATTAATGACCCTTACTGAGGCTATAATCTAAGCCCTCCTAAGAGTAAGGTACCCAACGGGGGCAACTCCACTCAGTTAGTGCTCCTTGACTACTCCGGGGTCCACCTAGGCCAACGACCCTCCCCGGAGGAGACATTCCAAATAATGAAGGTATATGAATATATATATATATATAACATCCTTAAAAAACTTTAAGGGATTCATGCCCGGTCCCCATAAACCATCATGAATCCGGAAATCCATTTAGGGTCCTCGACCCGAAATCACAAATGTAAAGTAACTGGGCCTCGTGCCTGAACAAATGACTCAACTGGGCATCATGCCCAATATCTCAGGGTCAGTCACGACTCCGATCGTAGTGATGCGTTCAACCATCCGTCCAGCATCACCCTCAATCCTGGGATGTCGCCGTGAACGCATCAACCGACTCGACCACCACAAAATAATGGTGCACCCATCACCGATCGATATCGTAAACCGTCAGTACTCCAAAGTTGAGCCTCCATCAGCTGCCTGACAACGGATCGTGCATCGTGACCTCTCCGGAAGGAACACATCCCAGTCTGGAGGCAAGCGTCGTATCGTCCGTTGTCGTGCACATAACACCCGCCGCGACCACGACTCAGACCCGTAGGTCATCAATAGGGCTACATGCCCGAGACAAAACCAAATGGGTCTCATGTCCGAGTTTA
Source organism: Prinsepia uniflora (assembly GCA_032719365.1). Lineage (NCBI taxonomy): Eukaryota > Viridiplantae > Streptophyta > Magnoliopsida > Rosales > Rosaceae > Prinsepia > Prinsepia uniflora. Next base: position 50,513,462 of record CM064871.1, on the reverse strand, counting down.
TCCTTTTTAAATCCAAAATCATTTCATTTAAATCAACGTAAAAGTACAAACCCGTATAGGCACCGTATAAGGCTGAAACATCAAAATACGTGCTAATACGTAACCACACACAAATGCACTCATGGCATCATAAAAAAAGTATTAAAGCACATAATAAACATTTGTGCATGCATCAATTTAGAAAACAAGGTCCACTCACAGACCGTCTGAGCTGTCGCCTCGATACGTGTGCCATTCAGCTCTCCTGGGCCAATCATCGTCACTGGGACTTCCAAACCTGTCCAAATCTTAATAGAGGGTTACTAACTACCTTATTAACCTCTCACTAAAGCCCTGTAATTCTCCATAATTTTTAACTATTTTTAATCCCGATCCTAAACCTTCGGACACCCCGAAACCTATCGAAACGATGTCCGATTGACACGAAACCAGTACCAAAATGTTTGTTACATCGAATAGAATAATTCACATGTTAGAATCCTCCCCAGAAAGTGGGCCACGCGTCCACACGAGCCGGCCAAAGTCCGTGCGTGTGGGAGCCACGTGCCGGTGTGTAGTTTCCTTCTTCCTCGGGTAAACCGGTCCGGTCCAAAACCTGCAACTGGACCGGCGTGACCGGTCCAGGGACCTCCCTCCTTCATTTTTCATCCTTTCTCTTCTTAATTAATCCCATTCTACCTATTTTGATGCTAGGAACCTAAACATATAAACTAAAACACCTAAAACTTCCTAAAACCCATGAACCGATTTGTCCCTCAAGGTTCAAAAATCCCAAAAACTCGCCAAGGATTCCTCAGCTTCCAACCACCACCAAAACCTTCTTATCACTCCCATAGCAACCTAAATAACTCATTATAATTGATTAAAACCATCCCTAATATCAAGAATCGAAAATAAAATGAAAAGGGCCAAACCAATACCTTTGTTCGGGTTTGCCTCTACCGTCCACGGCGGTGCCATCTCCTACTAGCCACCATTAACGTCATGTCCTCTCATCACTCTCTGGGTCTCATAACCATGCTCATAGGGGTAAGGGTTGGATTGGGGTTGAGGGATTGATCGGGTTTGGTTTGGGGACATGGTCGAATAAGGAAAAGGGAATGAGATGCATGAATACAATTTTGATGGGCAATGGATGAGTGACACTTGTCACTCATCCATTGGGCCTTCCCAAAATATCTGGCCCACTTGAGTACAAAAGCTCTCTGTTTCGTAAATCGTGCAATAGTGCGCTGAAACTTCCGCGACTCGTAACTTTTCCGTCGAACGTCCGAATTTGATGTGCCACCTGTCTATGAATTCGTATCGACCTGATCTACGTAACAGTCCTCGGTCCTCGGCCATCGGACCTCCCGGTCAAAAAGTCAACATTTTGCCCACGACTAGGGATAAAACGGTCATTTTGTATCGTTCGTCCGATTTCGCTCAACTAATCACCTGTAAGACCCGTGTCCTAGAGGGAACGGTGAACAATCCCACATTCCTGCGAGGGGGAATGGTCTGGGAGAGGGTGGTGGTGTGCCTTAAAGGTATAGGCACACACCTATCTAACACAAGGCCTTTTGGGAGCTCAGTGGCTTTGGGGGGGATTGGAACCCCAAAGTTAAGAGAGTTGAGGCTGGTGCAATCCCATGATGGGTGACTTACTGGAAGTTGCACATGAGCTCCCAAAAATAAAACCTTGAGGGCTGGGCCCAAAGCGGACAATATTGTGTTAGATGGGCCGGGTCGTGACAAAATGGTATCAGAGCTAGACCCCGACCGGGAAGTGTGCCAGCGAGGACGCTGGGCCCTAAGGGGGGTGGATTGTAAGACCCGTGTCCTAGAGGGAACGGTGAACAATCCCACATTCCTGCGAGGGGAAATGGTCTGGGAGAGGATGGTGGTGTGCCTTAAAGGTGTAGGCACAAACCTATCTAGCACTAGGCCTTTTGGGAGCTCAAGTGGCTTTGGGGGGATTGGAACCCCAAAGTTAAGCGAGTTGAGGCTGGTGCAATTCCATGATGGGTGACCCCCTGGGAAGTCGCACAATGAGCTCCCAAAAATAAAACTGTGAGGGCGAGGCCCAAAGCGGAAAATATGGTGCTAGATGAGTCGGGTCCTGACCGAGAAGGGTCGGGTCTTGACAATTTGGTATCAGAGCCAGACCCCAACCGGGAAGTGTGCTAGCGAGGACGCTGGGCCCCAAGGGGGGTGGATTGTAAGACCCGTGTCCTGGAGGGAACGGTGAACAATCCCACATTCCTGCGAGGTGGAATGGTCTGGGAGAGGATGGTGGTGTGCCTTAAAGGTGTAGGCACACACCTATCTAGCACTAGGCCTTTTGGGAGCTCAAGTGGCTTTGGGGGGATTGGAACCCCAAAGTTAAGCGAGTTGAGGCTGGTGCAATTCCATGATGGGTGACCCCCTGGGAAGTTGCACAATGAGCTCCCGAAAACAAAACCATGAGGGCGAAGCCCAAAGAGGACAATATGGTGCTAGATGAGTCGGGTCCTAACCGAGAAGGGTCGGGTCTTGACAATGTCCGCTTTGGGCCTCGCCCTCACGGTTTTGTTTTGGAGAGCTCGCATGGAACTTCCCAGTAGGTCACCCATCATGGGATTGCACCAGCCTCAACTCGCTTAACTTTGGGGTTCCAATCCCCCCCAAAGCCACTTGAGCTCCCAAAAGGCCTAGTGCTAGATAGGTGTGTGCCTACACCTTTAAGGCACACCACCATCTTCTCCCAGACCATTCCCCCTCGCATGAATGTGGGATCGTTCACCGTTCCCTCCAGGACACGGGTCTTACAATCCACCCCTCTTAGGGCCCAGCGTCCTAGCTGGCACACTTCCCGGTCGAGGTCTGGCTCTGATACCAAATTGTCAGGACCCGACCCTCCTCGGTCAGGACCCGACTCATCTAACACAATATTGTCCGCTTTGGGCCCAGCCCTCACGGTTTTGTTTTCGGGAGCTCTGGTGGAACTTCCCAGTAGGTCACCCATCATGTAATTGCATCAGCCTTAACTCGCTTAACTTTGGGGTTCCAATCCCCCCCAAAGCCACTTGAGCTTCCAAAAGGCCTAGTGTTAGATAGATATGTGCCCACACATATAAGGTACTTCACCTTTCCCTCCCCGAGCGATGTGGGATCGTTCACCGATCTTACCTTTCCAAGCTCACGGGTCTTGCTCACCGATCTTGCTTCTCAAGCTCACGGGTCTTGCTCACCGTTCTTGCTTCCAAGACTGGGTCTTACAATCCACCCCCCTTGGGGCCCAGTGTCCTCGCTGGCACACTTCCGGTCAGGGTCCGACTCTGATACCATTCTGTCACGACCCGGACCATCTAACACAATATTGTCCGCTTTGGGCCCAGCCCTCACGGTTTTGTTTTCGGGAGCTCACGTGCAACTTCCCAATAGGTCACCCATCATGGGAAGTCGCACCCGAGCTCCCGAAAACAAAATCACGAGGGCGAGGCCCAAAGTGGACAATATTGTGTTAGATGGGCCGGGTCGTGACATCTTAGCTTCCTTGACGCATACTCCGGCTACAACTAGATATTCATGCATGAAAGCGACAAGGACAAGACGGCTTTCATCTTCGAAAGAGGAGTTTATTGCTTCAAGGTCATACCTTTTGGCTTCAAGAATGCAGGCGCTGCCTACCAGCGACTTGTCAATCACATCTTCAAGGATCTTATCAGGAAGATGATGGAGGTCTACATTGACAACATCATGATCAAGGGGGATAAGCGTGGTGACCATATCGCAAACTTGAAACAAACTTTCGAGTTGTTGAGGAAATACAAGATGAAGCTTAACCCTCTCAAGTATACCTTCGGGGTGGCTTCCGGAAAATTCCTGGGGTACCTTGTAACCCAGCGAGGAATCGAGGCAAACTCGACGTAGATCAAAGCAATCCAGTACATAAAGTCACCATCAAGTCTGAAGGAGATACAGAGTCTCACAGATCGTGCAGCTACTCGAAATCGATTTTTATCCAAGGCCACAGATCGATGTCAACCTTTCTTCCAAGCGATGAAGAGAGCATCCAAGGAGAAATGGGATGAGAAGTGCGAGAAGGCCTTCCAAGATCTCAAAAGCTACTTACCATCTCCGCCATTGCTGTCAAAGTCGAAGGACAACGAAGACATGTTCCTCTACTTGGGATTTTTTGACGTGGCCGTAGGCTCTCCCTGACGCTGAAACACGATATCCAAAGCTTGAGAAGCTAATTCTGGCACTACTGGTTACCACTAAGAAGCTGAGACCCTATTTTCAAGCTCATCGGGTGGTCGTAATGACAGAGTATCCCCTATGGTCACTCCTCCATGCACTTGACGCCTCAACAAGGGTCATGAAGTGGGCAATAGAATTGAGTCAAAACGACATGCTTTATCGCCCAATGACTGCGATAAAAGGCCAAGCCCTAGCAGACTTCATTGTGGAGTTCACGCCAGCATCACCAGAAGAAATTTGAGTCATGGAACTAGAGAAAGTCTCCCTCTCGGCCAAGCTTCCTCCATAACAGGAACAAGCACCCGGAAAATCCTCATCACGTTCCTCCACGACTAACCCACTTTGGAAGCTCTTCGTGGATGGCTCGTCAAATCAATGAGGCGCATGAGCAAGCATTGTCCTTATAACCCTAGATGGTTCAATGATGGAGCAAGTAGTGTAGTTCGGATTCAAGGCCTCCAACAACAAAGAAGAATACGAGGCATTGATTTGCCACCTAGGCATTGATTTGCCACTTAGGCCTTGCCAAGGAACTAGGAATTAAGAAGATCGTCGTGCACTCTGACTCTCGGTTGATCACCAACCAATCCATCGAGGAGTACGCTACTAGGGATGCGAGGATGCTTCAATACAACAACAAGGTACAAAAGCTGCTTGCTTTCTTCACAGTCTTCACCTTTCACCAGCTCCCCAGAGCCGAAAATGCACAAGCGGACACACTTGCAAACTTAGCATCGGCACTTGAATATCTCTTTAGACGGTCGATCCCGATTGATTATCTAGAGCAGCGCAACATTGACATGCAGGAAGTTGAAGTGAGAGAAGTTGACCTCGCTCCAAGTTGGCAAGACCCTCTCGTCAACTACTTAGTGAATGGCACCTTACCAGATGACTGACTAGAAGCTCCCAAAATTCAAACGAAGGCTGCACGATACTACGTCGACAACGACCAACTTTTTTGTCGGAGCTTCACAGGGGAAAACTTACAATGTTTAAGGCACCCCGAGACATTGAAGGTCTTGGCCGAGATTCATGAGGGGCAATATGGAAATCACTCTGGAGGAAGATTGCTCGCACAAAAGACGCTTAGCGCAGGATTCTACTAGCCAACTTTGAATCAAGATGCACTCAGGTACGCCCGAGCATACGATAAATGTCAAAGGTACAAGCCCAACCACCTGGCGCCCTCTGAAGAGTTGCACTCTTTGGTTAGCCCGTGGCCATTCATGCAGTGGGGCATTGACATTGTCGGACCATTGCCGACTATGCCAACACCAAATAAGAAGTACCTGATTGTCTCCACCAATTACTTTACCAAGTGGGCTGAAGCCAAATCGTTAGCAACCATCACTCAATTGGATGTGCAAAAATTCATCTGGAGCCAAATCATCTGTCGGTTTGGAATATCGAAAGTCATATTGACCGACAATGGAACGTAATTCATTGGCGCATCAATCAAAGAGTTCTTCGAATCGTGGAAAATAAAGCATTTGACCTCCACTACATATTACCCTCGGGGCAATGGCCAGGCTGAAGCTTCAAATAAGACCATCCTTGATTGCATTAAGAAGATGCCCAACGACAAGAAAAGACTATGGGAGGAAGAGCTAAATGGTGCACTTTGGGCCTACCGGACGAGCCCACGACGAGTGACAGGCGAGTCCCCATTTACACTTGCATTTGGAACCAACGCTATCATCCCGACACATGTCGTCGTTCTGGCACATTTCACGGAGCTCGACGATCCGACCGTCAACTCTGTGGCCTTAAGAACATCCATTGACTTAGTGAGGAGTTGAGGGAACAAGTTTTTAAACACATCTGCAATTACCAATAACAAGTTAGAAGTTTGTGCAAAAAGAAGGCAAAGATTTGACAATTTCTTCCTGGCGATCTGGTCTTCAAGAAAAAGTTTGCAACACCAAATCTCTCCAGGCCCCAAAAGCTCAAATCCCCCTTGGAAACCATGGATGGGAAACTTATAAGCGGAGCATTGAATGCCCATCACCTTCGGAAGTACTACGTGTAGAAAACTGAATTAGTAGAAAGGTATGGAACTTAGATTTCCAAGCTTATCAACCTCACTCCATTCCGAGTTATGTCTAGTACCCGGTGAGCATTTGTGACGACCCGTCCCGAATTAACGGGATTAATTAAGAATTAACGACGGATTAGCTTCGCTAATCGAAGACTAATCAGAGATTAGACGAGGATTAACAGACGTTCGGACGAAATGACGATTTTGCCCCTGAAATGGGTGAATCGTTGACATTTCGTTCAGGCGGTCAAATGGACTTTGAATGATGACCGTGACGTAGTTTGTGACGTCACGAGTTCATAGACAGATGGCACGCTCGATTCCGACGTTCGAGGAAGAAGTTATGACGTTCAGAAGTTCGAGGGCATTTTGGTAATTTGGGCAAAAAGTTGAATTTGTGATCGGGAGGTCCAATGGCCGAGGGCCGAAAATCGTTACGTAGATCGGGATGATACTAATCCGTAGACAGCTGACACGTCGAATTCAGACATTCGACGGGGAAGTTACGGTTCACAGAAATTGAGAAGTACTATTCATACTAGCGCGTTCTTCGAGGCAACTGGAATTAGGTGGGGCCCAGGGATTTGTCAGTGGCCCAATGGATGAGTGACAAGTGTCACTCATCCACTGGACATCACTTTTCATTCATGCATCTCCCATTTCCTCTTCATCGATCATTTTCTTCATTTTTCCTAAACTAAACCCGATCACCATTTCCAATCCAACCCTTACCCTATGATCACGACAGAGAGGCTAGGGAGTGAGAGAGAGGCTGAGGATATCGAGGATGGTGGCTGAGAGAGGCTGGACCGCCATACACGGCGGAGAAGACCAGGTAACCCGATTACCCGGTTAATGCCCATTTTTCCATTTTTTTAATATGACATTATGGGTCATTGTGGGTGATTGGGAGATGATTAGGGAGTTTCTAGGGAGGTTTTAAGACGGTTTGTAGGGTGGTCCACGGCGGAGGAGGGCTGGAAAGAGTTCTGGAAAAACTGGACCGTGAGGTCCATTTCGAACAAGGGGTTTCAGGTGGGTTTTTTTTAGGTTTAGGGATTGGGTTAGTTAGAAAACTTGAAAATAGGAATTTAGGAATTGGAATGGAGGCAAATGGATGAAAATTGAGGGAGAAACTCAGTCAAACCGGTCACGCCGGTCTGAACCGGTCACGTCGGTCTGAACTAGCCGTCGTAGGGACAGGGACGATCCACAGTAGCCGGCGCGTGGGCCCACGCGCAGGCCACTTCTAGGGGCGCGTGATGGCTCGTGACTGGGTATTTGGGGATGCGTTTAACACACAAAATCATCTATTTGATGTAACAAACATTTTTGGACTGGTTTCAAGTCAATTGGACATTGTCTCGATATAGTTCGGGCTATCCTAAGGTTTAGGTTCGCATTTAAAAATAGTTAAAAATTCCAGAAAATTACGGGACTTTAGTGAGGGGTTATTTAGGTAGTTAGTAACCCTCTAAATTAATTTGGACAGGTTCGGGAATCCCAGAGGCGACGTTTGAACCGGGAGACGATTAAGGCACGCGTATCGAGGCGCGGCTTCGGACGGTTTGTGAGTGGACCCTTCTTTCGAAATTGATGCATGTATAAATGTTTATAAATGCTTTTAATACATGTTTTGTGTTACCATGAGTGCAAATTGTTTGTGGTAGCCTAGGATTTACGTATTTACACGTATTTCGAGATTTACGGTTTTATACGATGCTTATACGTGCTAGGTTTTCAACGAGGGTTTAATAAACGGATTTTGGATTTGGAAATATGAAATTGGGAATGAGACCCCCTTTGATTTAAAAATCTCGGACTTGGAGTCCCTTTGAATTGATGAGGAATCGAACCGTGGGTCCATTTGTGTAATACGATCGGGCTGAGGGCCCAGTTGGTTTACGATTCGGGTTTGAGGCCCAGTTAGGTGTACTATCGGGCTTAAGGTCCCGTTGATTTATGATATCGGGTCTGAGACCCATTTAGTTGAGATATCGGGCTTAGGGCCCTATTGGTTGTAAAATCGGACTTGAGGTCCTGTTGAGTTGTGGTTCAGGCTTAGGGCCCAGTTATTCGTGTTATCGGGCTTGAGTCCCAGTTCAGTTTGTGAAATGAGAATTCGGGCATGAGACCTAGTTGAACTAAGGATTTAGGCCGAGGCCTGTGAAATGAGTTTGAATCGGATTCGAGGAATCCCGTTGAGATTAATCGGGTTTGAGACCCCGTTGAGATGTATTTTGAGAAAGAAAGAAAGTATTTTGAAAATATATTGAACCCTCCATATGTTTATATGGTCTCCTCCAGACGTCGACCTGGAGAGTCACGATCCATAGACCAGAGTGGGTATCCCCATAGGGATCCCGTTCCAGGAGTGGTGGTTACTTTTTATGATGTGGTCCTGGACCAGATTCCGGAGAGATGTGTGGACTAGATCCAAAGAGAGAGCTCGGACTAGATCCAATGATTGAGCCTCCCAGATGGAGATTCCTGGGAGAAGACTCGGAGTGAGACCCCGAGTAGTGTGCACACTAGTATAGAGATTGACATCGTGACTATATCGGGGATGTGTTCCCTAGGGGCTGTGTGCCCCGAGTTGACATCTTCTCAGAAGTGCCGCGGATGGGTTATACGTATGTTGATACGTATAAGGTTTTATGGAAAAGTGATTTGAGGGCAGAGACCCTATGTTTTATGATTAGAAAATGATTTGGGGCTGCGACCCCGTATACGAGATTTGAGGGCGGAGACCCTATGTTTTATGACTTAGAAAGTGATTTGGGGGCGGAGACCCCCGTATTTGAAATTGTGAAAATGATTTGGGGGCGAAGACCCCGTACGTGATGTGATTTGGGCTGAGTCCCTATTGATTTGATTTATGTATTCCATGTTTTAGATTGTGATTTCGGGTCGAGGACCCAAATGGATTTATGGTTCATGACGGTTTATGGGAACCGGCATGAACCCTTGAAAGGTGTTTGTGGGTCATGACGGTTTATGGGAACCGGGCATGAACCCTTGAATGATTTCAAAAATGTGTTTGATGAATTGATTGATTTTATGAATGTTTTACTAAACGGTTTTTGGAATGCATGCGTATATTTTTATGAAGGACATAAATATCTTTATGCGAAAAGGTTTTTTAAATGAAAATATTATTTTGTCCACTCACAGTTTTCGTGTTTCAATGCCCTTCAGGTTGATCGCGGATGCGGGCTGTAGCAGAGACGAGACATCACTCCCCTCCTCCTACGATCTTGACGCACTCTGATAGTCCCGGCGAGGGCTAGAGATGGAATTTTCCCTTTGACGATCTTGTCATGAACTTCATGCGCTACTCCACTCTTGACGCACTTCGTGAGCATCTCGGCTTTGCAGATTGGAGAGCTCCCCACCTTTGTTCAAGCAACTCTGACTCCTCCATGATCAACGCCAGGACCTTACTGCTTGTCCTCTTTGAGGGATATGAAGTTGGTCTCTTCGAAGGGGAACGTGCAGCCAACACCCGGGTAGGGGGCACCACCCGAACATCATGAGGACCATGAACAACCTTCTTCTTCTTCGGGGACCTAGCTGAACCCTTCACCAGACTTCTCTGAGGCTCGTCTGAACACTTACGCTTGCTGGATGATCCCGTTGGGCTCGAAGGGCAGGACACGATTTGGGGAGCGCCGCTTGGGGGCACGTGTCGGTTGAGCACCTTCTCTGGAGGGGCACCCAACTCGTATTGGCATGTGCGTACTGATTGGACTCCTTGCTTCCTATGCCTCGGGGCAATGAACCAGCTTGTGATCAAGTCCACGGGAGGACATCCACCAGCCAAGCACCTGCGAGGACTAAGTAACTAGCTCATCTCACTAAACTGCAGAGGAACCATGAGAACTCTATCAACCTTCTTGGTGTCAGCATGGAACTTGGAGATGGTGTACAAGTCGAACGGGCCACTGTAGCGCAAAGTAATATTCAGACCACTGACGCAATTACGATCCCATTATCCTCTAACTTCAATGCACGAAGTCTGGTACAATTCGTCATCAAATATTGTGCCCACGAAAACCTCAACCTTTAGGACCACATGTGAACTCCTCGTGTCGGGGATCAACTTGTGCTCTACTGAGTAGCAATGCCAGACTCATCCTCAGTGAGCTTCAAGTTGAAGAGCACATTCAGCTTCTCAAAGTACATGATGTGGTGGTAAACGTCGACATGCAGCTGGGAAGAACAACACCCGATCTGGCAGATGATCTTGGTGAAGAGCTTCCAAAACGGAAACTTGAAACCCCAGTTGATGATTAAAGGGTGAAATTGGATCCACCGGAGAGCTTTGCATTCTTGCTTATGGAAACAACTCCACTCGAGGCTTTCGTAGCTGCGCACACGTCACCAAGCACAACAACCACGCCTTCAAGGAACGCATCTTCATGGAGGCTTTTTGACAAGACCCACCTTCAATCCCCCGGGATTAAGGGTTAAGTCCTGCTCTCGTCTAACTTACGCATAACATGAAGGCTAAACCAACGTCCAACCTCCATGTGACACGTAAGTCGGACAAGGGATTCCAAATGCCCCGCTCAAAACGTCCGGACCTTCCCAGAAGCTCGCAGACTTTACTGTGGATCGCGTGTGTGATGTCTCTGTCCCTCTCTATCAACAGCCCGCACAATAACAACTTGGAGGGTATCAAAAACATGAAAAGACTATGAGTGGACAAAAATAAAGTATAAGTTCAAAAACAATTATCAGGAAACAGTATTGCATTTATACCCTCTTTTTAAAAACCAAAGCATGCATATCAAAACCCATGACATAAAACGATTCTATATTCAAGTTATGCAAACCATTTAAGAAAAACCGAATTCATTTACCTTTTCTCAAATCTCGGGCCTTAGCCCAAAACCATAAAAATCTGTTTCATCCGGGTCATAACCCAAAACATCGGAAAACCATTTTTGAAACCCATCATTGTCAATTTCTCATCGAAATCCAAAACACATTTGGAATCCATTTCAATCCATCGAACCTGCTGGATCTATCCGAGTCTTTAAACTCAATCCAGACCTCAATATAATCCGAGTCTTTAAACCCCCGAGTCTTTAAACTCAATAGGTCTACAGGGGAAATATCAATATCCGAGTCTTTAAACTCCCGAGTCTTTAAACTCAATCCGGGTCTTTAAACCCAATCCGGGCCCGCCCCCGTCATATCATATCCGGGTCTTTAAACCCAATAACCAGATCCAGCAAATCCAATCCAAAAACCATTTTAAAACCATTTCCAAATCCATGTCCAAATTCGAATTCGAAATCGCCATTTTCAATTCCAAATCGAACCCGAAATCAGCATCCCGAAACCAAATCCAGAATCATATTCATCATCCATTCCCAAATCCGAATCCGAAACCATCATTCCGTAAGCCGACATCCGGAATAATCATTCTGGACCCAAATCCGAAAATCCATTTCCAAGTTCCAAAACCGAATCCCAAATCGTCATCCTGAAATCCGATTCCAAAATCCGAAATCACGTTTCCCAAAAACACTTTTATGAACTGGGCTTCAAACCCGAAATCACTTTCCAAAATCCATTTTAAACCATTGAAATCAAATCATATTTATAAATCGAAATCTCGTAAAATGCGCAATTCCTTAAATATCTCGAAAACCGTGCAAAATTGTTAACCATCAATATCAATTCACACATATAGACATCACATATAAAAACATATAAAACAAAATTGCATGCATCAAAAGTTCGAAAGCAAAGTCCACTCATAGACCATTTCGTTGTTGCCTCGATACGTGTGCACTTACGCCGTTCCCCGGCTAATCCACTATCATCGACTTTCCCGAACCTGTCCAAATCTCATAATAAGGTCACTAACCACTTCGTTAAGCTTCTACTAAATCCCCGTAATTTTTTTTGAATTTTTAACTATTTTTAACCGAGCCCTAAAACCTTTGGACATACTGAAACATATCGAGACGATGTCCGATCAACTCGAAACTAGTCCTAAAATGTTCGTTAGATCGAATACATTAAATCACATGTTGACCAAATGCCCAGAATAGGCCCCACGCGCCCTTATGCGCCGCACAAAGTGGCTGCGCGTGGGAACCACGCGCTGGCACTGTTCATCATCGTTAACCTCCAGCCAACCCAGTTCAGACCGGTGTAGACCGGTCCGGTCCAACCGAGCCTGCGAAGCCGATTTTCATCCATTTCCAGTCCAATCTCGATCCTCTCTTCACTAAGAGTTTCGTCCTTCAATTTATGATTGATTAGCCTAACTAAAACACATTTCTTACCTCCCAAACTCGAAGAAGAAAACCAGAGATTTCAGCTCTCTGTTCCTGGCCACCACTAGTCTCTCCGGTCACGGTTTCGTGTCCCTTCGTTTCTTAATAACGTTCCACGACTGCTTCCAGTCCTCCGCCGTGGCCTCCACCATGACCTCACGTTTTCCTTAGTTCACCTCCTGCTCACTGACCAACACAAGCACCTCTGGTTTCACTCAACCCACCTAAAAATCCATAGAAACCCGCACGATCCCCTGTTTCTATTTCTCAGTGTCTCTCACCTCACTCACACACGATCTCACTTCTTGTTCACCCACACACACATATAAACACAAACACACCGTCGGATCTCAGACACGAGTATAACTTGAACTCAGGCACTTCACACACACGATTTCTATTGGACACAAATCCCAATGCATCAGAAAGACTAAAATACCCATGCCTTTGCAAATTACCGTTTTACCACTTGTACCTTTAGACCCATAACTAATTCATCCGAAATCCGATAATAATGTGTCGCCTGTCGTTGTATTCAGGGTGTCGAGATCTTCCTAATGGCCCTCGAAATGCGTGAAAAGTCCATGTCATTTGAAAAGTCAACAAATTGCCCCTATTCAACAAAATTACCAAAGTACCCTCAAACTTCTGAACGTCATAACTTCCTCCTCGGATGTCGAAATCGGACGTGCCACCTGTCTAGGAACTCGTGACGTCCCGAACTACGTTACTGTCATTGGTCAAAGTCCATTTGACCGCCTGATTGAAAAGTCAACATTTTTGCCCAATTTCAAGGGCAAAATTGTCATTTTGCATCGTCCGTCCGAATGCATCCAACTAATCACCGATTACCTTTACTAATCCGTTATTAACCACTAATCGAATCCCGATTTCTGGGACGGGTCGTTACACTCTTCCACATTTCAAACTCGTCAAGGTCAAGTAACTCGATCTGCTCCCCGACGAACGGACGTCCGCTAAGCGAGCCTCCTGGTTCCCACAAGTGCAGCTTCCCCGACGTCACTTCTTGCTTCCCGCTTGACATCCATGAAATCGATGTGATCGAGAACTTCGAACCTTCGGAACGTCCAAAAGCAGCACAGCTGAAAAGGGAACAAAATTGGTTAGTTCCCAAAAATATAAAAAAAATAATAAATATCCATTATCTACACAAAATAAGTGAATACATAATTTATATTTAGTATGTATTTACTTACAAATATGCTCATATATTATAAAAAAAGGTAAATATATACTTTATATTTTAGTATATATTTATTTACATATATGTATAAAAACAGAAAAGGTAAGTATGTATTTTGTTAATTAATACATACTTACATATTTTGAACAAAAGAAAAAAGCTGCAAAAAATAAATAACAAAAAAAAGCAGCTGTAAAAAAAATAAATAACAAAAAATAAATAAATAACACAAAAGTGCTGTAAAAAAGCGGGATCCGTCCACACGAACCGCTGGCTGCCCCTGTTTCTTCCCGCGCGTCGCAAGCCGACCACTTCCTGTCAGCCGACTGCTTCCATGTCTCACGCTTGGGGCGCCCCCACGTGGAGGAAGCCCAGCAGCAAACCTGCCCCTGCAGCGGCAAACCCTGCCTTTCTCGTGTAATTTTCCTGTGCAATTTTCCTCCCTCGCCGAAACACACATTCTTGAACATGAAAAAAATTAAAAAAAAATAACAGAGATAGAAAAATGAAAAGGAGGCTCTACCTTGACGGACAGCGGGGCAGGATTTCCTTCACCACAAGAGCCAATGACGTCAGCCTCCTTCAACAATAAAGCAGTATTAGGGTTTTTTTTCTTTATAAAAATAAGAGCCACATACTCTCATTTAAATAAAGAAAATTAAGCAAACCCTAGTGGTTAATTGGGCTCGAAAAATTAACTCAAAGAAGGATTACAAGCCCAAAAAATTCCTTTCGGGAAAAGATCGAGGTCAATCTCCAACTACATCCGGAAAAGAGGAGTCATATTCCCATATAAATAATATTAAGACGTAGTTTACTGGAACCACAAGGAAATTACATCTCTTAGGATTCCTAAAATTCCTAAGTGATGGGGGGCATTTGTGGAACCATAAATTACCGGAATATTCTGGAGCTGCCACGTGGCCAATAATTCTCATAATGCCAATATTACCCTTGGTAATATTGACATCGACATGTTACGATCTCTACATTAGTTCAATATATTTACCAGTTAAATATATTAATTAATCAGATTAATGCTGATAATAAATAACTTCCCAACGAATTATTTATTCATTAATAAATAAGTGATTATATTCGGTACAATCACTTATTTAATACTTTCTCCTTTAACTAATCAGACGCACTGATGACTTTCAAGGCTTCACTATAAATAGAAGACATTATCTCACTTCTAAAGGTAATCAAAAACTTCTACAAACACTCTGTCAGATTATTCTCTCTCAGAAAACTGGCTTAAGTATAGAAGCGTTTACGGAAACCCCCCCCCCCCCCCTCCCCCCGGCGGATTCAACCTTAACCCCATTTGATTTTCGTTATTATGTTTAGGGGTCGAGAATGAATTTTACATAACCGGACGATTTCTGCATCAATAGGAGGATTTTGGGGGGGTTTGAGTTGGGAGTTTTAGAGGAGAGAGGAAAAAGATGAACAATGTTTTATGCCATTTAAGGAAAGAAACAATAGTTTTAAGGGTGTCAAAGAAAAAATCCGCTACATGATGCAACAGACCTAATGTTGCACCCATTTCTAGTGCAAAGTGAAACGAATTTCCGTTCCTGGTGCATTTTATTAAGACACACTGACGCATTCTTAGTGTATCTACAGTAAAAAGCCTTATTTTATATATAGCTCAGATCGATTGATACTTGCAATCATTTTGGGTGGAAAACAAACATCTATGAGTTTGTTTTTTCACTGAGTCAAAAATTCAAAATCCAAAACTCAACCATTAGCTAATTACATGCCCGCTTATATTTGTTACCTGTTTAGGAGTAAATTTGGATCTTCGTGAACATAATTAAGGTGTAAAATTAGTTATTTTTAACCTTAATCATTATTGTTTTCTTTAGCTAATCATGGTGACTTTAATGCAATTAAATCATAATTTAATGTCCTATTGCTTTGTGTGTGGCTGTTGCTTTCATCACTTGCTGGCAATTTACTCCTTGTCTTGAAGATATGTGGTTTGATTTAATATTCAATTTGAACCCAACCCTTCTGAATATATTGTTCATATAACAAATTAAGACCGGTCTTCAGTCTTCACAACAACCTTTGTGGTTCTAAATTTCTTCATCTTTCCAGTTTTTGAGGACGAAAAGAGCAGGCAACATGGGAAGAAACATACATGAAAAAGACATCATGAATGGAAAGCTTAAGGTACATAATTTCGTGTCCTGATTCCGAAAACTTTCCTCTCAAAATTTCTGTGAAATTTCTGCAATCTGATCTGAAATTTCCCACTTCGACGGTGTTTGTGCAGCGATATTGAGGGTGGTGAAGTCCATGAACTTGCTTCAGGTTCTTTACCAAAATCACCAACTCAAGATGGAAGTCCAAAAAAAGATGGAAGACCAAGCAGCATGGTCATCAAGGTCAGTCAATTTCTATCCCAACACCAATTGTTGGCTTGTCTGGTGGAATTACAGCATTTAGAATCGTTACACCTACTTTCAAATAACCAAACAGACGTTTGACAGAAAAAATTAGAAATGAATTTGGATTAACAGGTTTAAATTGTTTTCTAAAAAATCATTTCTATAACAGACAATCGAATATCCTTGATGGGTTTTCCGCCAAATTTTCATATCAACTTATTTTTCTACAAACACTCTGTTTGAATTTACAGAAGGCACAATTGTTGGCATGTTTGGGGGTTACACTTGGAATGAATATACGCGCTCTTAGAAAATGAGAACCGACTTTTGTGAGAAAAACTAAAATTAATCAAGTTCTAAATTCAAAAAGTTAAAAAGTAATTTTCGGAAGAAGAGAAGCATCTTTTAACGAGAAGTAGAGAACCTTCGACGGGGTTTCCACAAAGATTACATACGGGATATGACCTGACTTTGCTAAATTTTGTATGAATTTACAGAAGGCACATACTCTGTTTCCAGCTCACTTGATAGCAGAAGCCATATCCTCACTGAGAGGGCTTGATCTAAGATGGTCAGGACCAATCACACCAAGTGAGATGCTCTATGTTCAGCAATACATCTTTGCAAAGTACCCACAATACTGCAATGGTCTGGTGGAAGAGGTCCAAACCCTAGAAATTGATAATCTCACCATCAATGAAGAATCATCAGGAAGCTCACCCAGTGAAAAGCTCAAGTCACCCAAGAGTGTGACACCAATTTTACAGGCTTATTATTATTATTATAATCTCACCATTAATAATAATCGCAATGAGTTTGAATGAAATATATGATCAACAAGAAACCAAGTGCAATAACATTCTTTCCTTACAGTGAGTGGACTCGAACTCAAAAACTAATCACTTAATTTATTTCCCAACTTATTATATCATGTGTGAACTTTATTCGTGATTATATTTTGTTCACACATTCTTAGGCCGGCCTCCTTTGTTTTTTGAATGTCCACAACTAATTTCTTAAAGGGAAATGATTTTTAGACCTCTTGTTTTACCTTCTAGACTCATCTGTTTTTATGATGTTCGTTGATTCTGTTTTAATTTGATTGACTAGATGTGACTATTAGAAAAAGTGAAAAAATGCATGAGTAAAAAATGAGTGTGTGAAGCCACTTTATTTATCCAATTCAGTTTGAAAGAAATAAGGAAATAGAAATTAATTACAAAAACCTTGAAGTACCTTCCTTCATGCACCTCGTCGACATTGTGGACTGTAGCTTCTGTAGTGCCAATGAGGAAACTCTAGACCACCTATTCATCCACTGCTCCTTTGCTGCTCAAGTTTAGAACCTTGCTGCTGCTCATCTCAAACCTAATCAACAGTCTCGCTTAGCTGATCGAGCCAACCATCAATGCTGGAAGGAATAAGATGAGCCCACCCATCTGAGTCAAGACATTCTCCTCTGCTGGGAAATCTGGAATTGCAAGAACAAGGGTATTTTCCAGAAAGCTCGCCCTAATGCAGTTGGTGCGATTGTAGTGGCTTAATGTGTTGATGCTGACTTTTTTCGTGCCAACTCCTCCAAGAAGACTCAAACGAATGCTCTTGTCGTGAAGGATGGTGCTATCTATTCACCAGCACCACCCACAACCCCATCCCACAACCCCCCCCCCCCCCCCCCCCCCCCCCCCCCCCCCCCCCCCCCCCTCTATCAGAGACCCTGACCGGTCATCCTTTCCATGCTGCTACTAGGTACTCAGGGACAACCAATGTTTTAGTCACTAAAGGCTTTGGTTTACTTGATGGATTTTTTTTGGGCTGCAAACAAAAACACTACTCATTTCCAGGTGGAAGGAGACTCCAAAACTTTTATTGATATTGTGAATGGGGTTTGCTGCTTTACTTGGCGCCATCAAGAATATCAAAAGGCTTAGCCGTGATTTCCAGTTCATTTCCTTCAAGCACGTCTACTAGGAAGAAAATTTTATTGTGGATGCTATTGCTAATCTTGGCCACAACTGCTTGTACTCTATTTTTTGGGCTGGTTCCCTTCCGCCCGAAGATGTCCAAGCTTGGTGCCTTGATATGTTTGGTGGAGGTTGCTTTCGAGTGTTCTCCCTATGATTTTTACTTTCCTTCTTAAAAAAAGACTCAACATTATCATTTGAGTTAAAACCTCAAATAAATAGTTTCTAATTCTAATTCACTCTTCGTGTTAAGCTGCTGAATGGCACTACTGTCTCGATAACGAGAATGAATCAAAATCTCGTGGCCTTCAGCACCAACCTCTAACGACTACTTCACATTGTAATCATTTTGGATTGTTAATTGCGAATTCTTGGAATCCGTAACTATATAAGGTACTTAATTAGTGGAATAAGCGATATAATTATTTATTTGGTCCATTTTATGGTCAAATAAGCGATATAAGAAGAACCCAAACCCAACCGATCCTAATTTCTTTCGCCCGCCGGGGGGGGGGGGGGGGGGGGGGGGGGGGTGTGTGTGTGTGTGGGGCTCTAGTTTTCCACTGTTTAGTGGTACACTGTGGTTACCTACACCTCATCTTCCTCCCTTATCTTATCCTTTAATATTTTTCTCTTCTCTTATTCTCTCTTTCCCCTTCTTCGCTTCCCACCTTGCCCTTTCTCTGCTTTCAAGTTTAGTTGGTGCTGAACTCCCATGGCAGATAGGTGTTGAAGCAATGGCTCGTTTGGCTGCGGCGGTGGTAGTAGCGAACTTCACTTGCTTCATCGACAACATTACTCCATTTACAACAATGCTACAATGGCAACGTTACTTGTTTGTGGCTTCGGCTGATATATATTGACCCAAAAAGTACACGAGGACACCAAAATTGTGGCATGTTAACCATCGATGATGTTCAAATGATAAAATCCAAAAATAAGAACAGTGCATTTTAAGAGGTCGTGCGAAAAGTAATTGGTAAATATCAACAAACGATTCACTACATCAGTGGAAGCACATAACATAGTGCACTATTTGATGATCATAAGGTTGGGAAACTACCTGAGTTACCCTAATTTCCTTACACACCCGAACAACAATGTGTGAATATTAGAGTCGCAATTGAAACTCCTCTATATGCGTATAGCACCATAGATACCCGAGGGGTAAACACAATAGGGTGAATGGACCTAACGGTTTATTTCTGTGTAAAACAACAAGTTGAAAACGTAATTTAACCCCTCAATTTTGAAAAGAATCACCAAGCTGCAAAAAATGTACTAACTACAAACATGCACATTCTACGAGAAATATATATGTAGTCTCAATCATCTCAAAGTAATAAGTGTAGTACGTGTAACCCATTATTTGAATTTTCTGTTGAGTCGCTAGAGTCATACCCACATGATAGGCTGATATCTATGATTCGCTCGTATACCTGCTAAGCATTGTCACCTCATGTACCCTAGAGCTCGGGGACAAGCTGGTGTTCCTTAACTAGTATTTGAGCGACCACGAGTGATCAATTACGTGAAGGCTGATTTGTGGCCAAAAAATGTGTACAAAGATGTTGGTGACTCCTATAAGCGCACTACACGTCTTACGTGTAATGTGCATACATCCCAACAATTATAGTGGTAATCCACCAACAATCTCAACCGACTCATGTTTGCAGATATGACCAACATAATTAAGCAGTAAGGAAAACCCTTTGAAATATATTCACATACTCCTATACGGGAAGCTAATGTAAACATGAGAATAACTCATATTAATAAACACATATTAATTTCTATGCAAACCAAGGATATTATTGTCACTACTAAAAGTCTTAACTAATAACAGTAATCACACTAAAAATATAACATCATCATGGTAGCATGTGAACTAAATGATATCTCATATCATGTTCCAACATAAAAGTTCAACACTCATAATCAAATATATCAAATTGGAATTAAGGTATAACTATTTATGCATTCAATTATGTAACCTCGAAAACTTGCAAGTAAAATTATTGGTAAAATAAACTTTGACCACTTACACATTAGTGAGAGATCGAAGTCACCCGACACGCCAAGCCAACATAAGCTCCACATCTTCACCCCCTTAAAAAAAATAAAACCAGCCACACAATTTACTAACTAATTCAAAGAAAGAGCTAAAGAAAACCCATCTTGGGTTACCCAAAATTGAACTAAAACTCTAAACCATTTGAAAATAGGTTTTGATAATACGAAATGTCCCAAAATAAGTCCACACATCGCCGTAGACCAAAAAAACGACTTCACGCGCACCTTATGCGTTTGCACAGTCACATCAAAATTGTAACGCTCCGAACTTTTAATACATTGTAAATTCGGAAATTTAATGTAAAATGACTGTTATGCCCCTAGAGAAGGAAACATGTTGACTTTTGACCTGGGACACTATTTGGACTTTCACTCAGAAGTCACGAGTCCGTAGACAGGTGACACGTCAAAATCGGATGTTTGACAGGGAAAGTTATGAGTCATAGAAGAAAACTAGTACTATTTATGTTTTTCGAGGAATTGTAAAGTTGGCATTTTTGGATTGGTTCAAATATCTAGGCGGACCAATTGATGAGTGACAAGTGTCACTCATCTAATTGTCCCATGACCCCAAATTAGGGTTCATTGTATCATCTTCCTTCCCTTTGATTTCATTTCACACGAAAGCCAAAAACCTACACAAACCCAACTCAGCCTCCAATCCATCATCTTATGTGTTTGCTTGAGAGAGTGAGAGTGACGGGACGGTTGAGAGACAACGGAGAGAGGTTGAGCACGGTGGAGGAACCACGAACAAGGTAAACCCTAAAACCCGATTTGGGCCCAAATTCCAAATTTCGATTTAACGTTTGTTGGGCTGTTTTGATTATTAAAACATGTTACTAGGAACCAGACGACCACGAAGGGACAAAAAGGAAGGACTGAGGTGGCCGAAATCGCCTAGAAACTGAGCTAGAAACTTGCCTGAAAATCTTCAAGCTTGGAAGGTAAGTTCTAGCCCTTTTAAGTCAGTTTTGATCTCATAGATCCCTTCCTGGGATAATTGCGTTCATGTCAGAAGAAAAATGGTCAAAAATGGTTAAGGAATGATTGAGATACAACCGGGTCGGGTCGCGGGTCAAATCAAACCGTTACAGAGAACCGGGTCAACCCGATTGGAGGTTGACGATGATGAAATGGAAATCCACGTCATCATCTGTCAGAGGCTGTCAGTCCAATTGGAAAATCAGATGATGCCACGTGGCAAGCTGTTAGTCACAGTCAGCAGCTGACCTGTCAAACTGTTAGAACACGTGGACTAATCGGGTGGTGCCATGTGGCAACTTGTCAGGACCTATCAAGACTACTTGGTAGTTGACGTGGTAGGTCCAGTCAGTAACTATCAGAACACGTGGACCAATAGGGGTGGTGCCACGTGGTAGTATGTCATAGGTGTCAGGGGACACGTGGCAAGACATGTGGACCAATTAGAGAGTGACAAGTGACAGGTGTCAGACCTTTCATGATGACGTCAGCCATTGACCGTTGACCATTGACCAATGACGTCAGTTTTGCCTTTGTTGTCAGGGACCACCCCTAATCCCCTGGGATTAAGGGCTAAACCCCGCTCCTGTCTAGCTTGCGCATGACACGAGGGCCAAACAGACGCCTAACCTCCGCGTAAGTCAGACAAGGGAGTTCCGATCCAACCATCTCGACAACTTCGAACATTCCAGAGTGCACAGAGTCTACTGTGGATTGTGCGTGTGATGTCTCCATCTCTCTCGACCGACAACCCGCACTGCAGCAACCTGGAGGGTATCGAAAACACGAAAAGACTGTGAGTGGACAAAAATAAAGTTTAAGTTCAAAAACAGTTATCAGAAAACACATACATTTGTACCCTCCGCGTAAAAACCAATGCATGCATATCAATTTCATGTCATAAAACCGTGTACGAAAAACTAAACACATTTTTCTTTTTCCAACTCCCGGGCCTCCGCCCAAAACCGTCAAAAACCGTTTCATCAGGCCACTGCCCAAAACATCATCATCATCAAGTCTCAGTGAAAACCCAAAACACATTTAAAGCCACATTCTCATCCATCGAACCTGCTGGATCTATCCGAGTCTTTAAACTCCCGAGTCTTTAAACTCAACAGGCCTACGGGGGAAATATCAATATATCCGAGTCTTTAAACTCTCGAGTCTTTAAACTCAATCCGGGCCTGTCCCCCGTCAATCAATATCCGGGTCTTTAAACCCAATAACAAGATCCAGCAAATCCAATCAAAACCATTTGAAAACCATTTCTAAATCCACATCCAAACCCGAATCCGAAATTACCGGTCGGATGCCCTTCCAGCATCCAGAACCGTTATTCCGAATCCAGACCCAGAATTCATTTCCTTCTCATTTCCGGATCTGAGTCCGCAACCATCATTCCGTAAGCCGGCATCCGGAATAATCATTCTGAACCCAAACCCGAAAATCCATTTCTAAAACCACTTTTCTGAACTGGGATTCAAGCCCGAAAACCCTTTTCCGAAATCCTTTTTCTTCCTTTGAAATCAACTCGTATTTCGAATCCCAAAATCAATTCAGAAAAACCAGGTTCAAATTACGATACTTATCAAAACCTCGTAAAACGTGAAAACTGTCTTTTTCTCGATAAACGTGCAAAAACCATAAACCATCACAATCATAAATCGAATCATAGAATCAAGTATAGAAAACATATAAAAACACATATGCATGCATCAAGAGTTAGAAAGCAAAGTCCACTCACAGACCATTTCAGCGTCGTCTCGATACGCGCGCACTTACGCCATCCCTGGCCATTCGCTATCCTTGGCTTTCCCGAACCTGTCCAAATCCCAATATAAGGTTACTAACTACTTCACGATACTCATACTAAAATCCCATAATTTTCCCGAACTTCTAAGCGTACTTCAAACGGGACCCTAGACCTTCGACCTCGCGAAACTAACCTCAAACGACGTCTGATTAACCCGGAACCAATTCCAATAGACTCGTCACAACACCTAGACCAAAAACCATGTTGACGGTTTTACCAACCGCCGCCGCACGCGCCCCCACGCGCCGCCCAAAGTGGCTACGCGTGGGCCTCACGCGCCAGCTACAGTACCATCATCTACCTCGAGTCTACCCGGTCGAACCGGTCTTTACAACTTGAACCGGCGAGAACGGTTCACCACCGTGCCTGCACCGTCTTCCTCCCTCTCTTCACCATCCTCTTCGTCAAATCCTTAGCAATCCAGTCCCCTCACTCAAACACCTCGCCATCGTCCCTAACCCGTCGACTTGAGCTCAAAACCAAAACCCAAACTGTCCCCTGTTTTCTACTCTGGCCACCCAGGTCTTCTCCCGTCACAATAACCACCCTAGACGACGCCTAGGACCTCCCTGAGCCTCGCACCACTCACCATAACCGTCGACTCAACTCCAGACTGCACGACTTCCCGTTTGAACATCGCGGCAAAACAGAGTATGCACACGGGGAAAGCAATTACCTGCATGTCGATCACCGCCGTGCACACCGTCGCGCTCCCTGGAGTCCACAGAGTTGCCTGAGCTACCCTTCGAGTCCAATTGAAGCAACACACAGCCACACCACCACCATGATCTCTCACCCCTTCTCTGTTTCCCTGCGAACTCAAACCTCCCACTCCCCTGATTATCTTTCACGAATTGCCCTCACTTCTCACTCACTGTCTCTCACTCGATCTCCAGTCTCTTATCCACTCACCAGAACACACAACACTCCTTGTACTTGATCGATTTTCTCTCCAACTCACCCTCTATTTCTCTTGTTCGAACACAACTACACACGGCTGCACAAATTAAACACACACCGTGCATGGCCTAGAAGCCACTACACACACTGCACGTGTCACCAATCCCTCAAGCCTCACACAAAAATCTCCTCTCTGCTCAGGACACTTGTCCCAATCCGGTTGAACCAAACCCAAAGTACCAAAAGACCAAAATGCCCCCTCTTTGACTCCAAAATTACCATTTTACCCTTACCGTTTTAGACCCATAACTTACACATCCTACTCCGATAAACACGTGCCGCCTGTCGTTGAATTCAGGACGACAAGATCTATCTAACGGTCCTAGGTCAACGTGTCAAAACCCGATCATCCAACAAGTCAACTTTTCCCCCTAGTTTAACCAAATTACGAAAGTGCCCTCAAACTTCTGAACATCATAACTTCCTTCTCGGATGTCGGAATCGGGCGTGCCACCTGTCTACGGATTTGTGACGTCCTAAACCACGTCACAATCATCGGTCAAAACCCAATTGACCGTCCGAACTAAAAGTCAACAATTTGCCCGAACTAGGGGCAAAATCGTCATTCTAGGCTAATGACCCCATCGAGACCAACTAACCCCCGATTATTCTCACTAATCTCATCTTAAACAATTCCTTAACCCCAGTTCCCTGGATGGGTCGTTACATTTGTTGATGTCAGCGTTGACTTTGCTGACGTTAATGTTGACCGTTAACTAGTATTGATTGGAAGTTTGACCAACGTGTTGGGGCATGTGGTCACCAATTTCAAGGTCAACTGGTCTTGTTCAATAGGTTTCGTTGTTCTGAATCCAATTGTGGTGGTTTCAAGTCGATCAGAGGCTATTTTGTTGGTCATTTGGAGGTTTTTAGCCTCAAGAAGCGTGTTGGGACTCATTTTAGGTATCGGGCTTTGTGGGGGTTTAGTGTATGAACATGTATATCATATTAGTGACCCTTAGACATGATTTGGACAGACCAAGTGACTTTGGACTAGTCAGTGATAGAGATAAAGCTCAAGTTTAGCACGCATCGAGGACCGAGTGTGAGTGGATTGTTTGTTTTAGAACTGAATGCATGCATAACTGTTTTGAATGTTTTATTATTTAATTTGAGTTGAAATGTTTTGATATGGTTATTTCATGATGTGTTGATTGAGATCATCATTTTATGAAATGTTTTACAAATTTTCGTGAAAACGAGGTTTTGGGCTTGAAACCCGATGGAATGATGATTTGACTTAGATTTAGAGTCAACAGGAAATTGAAAGGAAAGAATACATTTCAACTGGATTTGAATGATGATAAATTAGGATTTATAAACACTTTCTAGACACGATTTTCGGGTGGTTTTTGTGGAATGAATTTGTGAGAATTATGTCTCGGGCATAGGCCCAATTAAATAGTATTTAATCCAGTTTGAGAAATAAATGATTTTAATATGATTTTTCACCAGATTTGGTTGCGGTTCCACATATACCATCCTGTGTGAGTTGATTAGTCTCCTTCAGACGATGAGGATCCTAGAGTAGTCACGGTGCACTACCTGAGATGAGTGACTTCCGTGACTTCGAGGAGAGGCTCAGGATCAGGAGTGATTGATTATGATATCATCCCGGACACAGTAGATCGGGGCAGGCACCTCATGTTGATATCACCTCGGATGACGTTGAGTTGGATCTTGGGGAAGTACACAAAGATGAGACCACAAGTTGCATGCGTAGCATTACAAATCGTGACTGGTATTGATATAGACATCGCGGATGTCGAGGCATCACGGATGCCTGATTATTGGTTATATTGTGTGTGATTTACTGATGTATGTGTCTAGATGTGTATATATATATGTGTATGATTTGACCTATTTTCATACGATTTATCTTAAATGCATGTATGTTTATAAAATGGAGGGTTAAATAGTATATGTTTTCAAAATCAGTTTATAACTTATTGATTTTTGCTACACTCACATTTTTGCTATTTTATTGACCCTCCAGACTGTGATATATCGACATGGGTGGATACCGAGGCTGAGACATAGATAGTACTGTTGTGTACTTAACACCATATGAGGTAGGTATTGATACTTATATGCTCGATCATGTGTAATAGATCCTAACCCTTGTCTGGTAATGTGGTAGTATACTCTGTATGTTATATTCGAACCATAAGGGTATTTTCGGTATTTAGAGTATGCTTGTCTGACGAGAGTAGGGCACATCCCACTGTAGTCCCAGAGGGATTGGGACGGGTCCTGTCAGAAAAATATTGCATAATTTGGATATAATATTCTAACAAAAAAGACAGAATATTTTGATGGAATTAGAATCTTCCATCTACTTCAATGGCGTTAGAACTCCGTTATAATGATGTTAGCATGTAATGGATTATGCTCACACTATTAGCATTTTTTTTTCAATTATTGTTATACTCAATTTGACTTGACACTTGATTAACTGTTGATAATGTAGTTAACTGTGTTGCCATATGGCTCCATGTGGCATCATGTGGCTGTTAGATGGCTCCTACATTTGCCGTTGCATTGTCACACATCGCCAGACTT
This sequence comes from Prinsepia uniflora, assembly GCA_032719365.1. NCBI lineage: Eukaryota > Viridiplantae > Streptophyta > Magnoliopsida > Rosales > Rosaceae > Prinsepia > Prinsepia uniflora. Next base: position 50,486,942 of record CM064871.1, on the reverse strand, counting down.
CTCGCTAGAGAAAACAACTGGTCTACCACCGTTGACAATAGCCATATTATTGAAAACTCACCGGAGTTCGTCATGAACTCCTATTCTTCCAAGGATTCCACCAATTGACTCTAAATTAAACCTACGGTCCAGAGATCTACCACACTAAACTCAATTCCACATGAGAAGCCTCAAGTTCGTCGGAATATGCACGAGATTAGTGGAAAAAATGAAATTTTTGTCCAAGCCCCAATGCCCTAAAAACAAGTTCAAAATAGCACAAACATCAGCCCCAATCACCCTACCAATCTTAAAAAATCTAAGGATAGCAGCTTAGATACCATTTTTTCCTTAATCAATTGAGGAGTACATGGAACTCGCAGTAACAATCGATGAAACACCAATCTTGACCCAAACCTCATCCAATCCAACATGCAAAGGGTAACTGTTCATATATTTAATCTACAGACTCGAATGGATTTCAAATTGTGAACTAAGGTTACCTAGATTATTTAAAAAACGCATTTGAAAGGCTCGATGCTGCTTTACCCCGGAAATTCGAGGATTCTAATTTTGTAAATTATTGAATGAATTGACGTTTTTACCCCTGTGAATTATATTGCCCAATTTGTTGACTTTTTGATTGGTGGGTCGAATAGACTTTTACCAATGACCGTGGCGTAGTTCGGGACGTCACGAGTTCATAGATAGGTGGCACGTCCAATTCGGACGATTAGGGAAAAAGTTATGACTATCGGAAGTTCAGGGGCATTACCGTAATTTGGACGATGGGGGCGAAAATGTTGACTTTTCATTTGGAAACTAATTTTCACACGACTCGAGGACCGTTATGTAGGTCTCGGTGCCCTGAGTCCGTTGACAGATGGCACGCTGAAATCGGACTTCGGATGGCTGAGTTACGGGTCTGGAAAGTGAAGGGCATTTTGGTAATTTCTAAACTAGGGGCATTTTGGACATTTCACCCCTGGTCACTGTAGCAACCGCGGGGGAACAATTGTTGCACCACCGTGTGCGGTGGTTCTGAGTCCCAATTGTTTAATCAATGTGTGAGTTGGAAAGTTGGGATTGTTTAAAGCCCTATAGACATCAGAACGTGGCTGATCATGGATACCATTTGTTAATTCAAGATTCAAACTTTTGCGGGAAACATTTCTCAGTGGACAGTGAGGCTTCCACGAGCTGTTGGCTGGCAACGGTTGTTTAAACTGAGTAGGATTTAAGTGTGCTTCACTCTGCTGCAGTGAGGGCTGAAAATTGGAGAGGAAAACCAGAGAATTCAGTTTTTGGAAAATTGGAGGGAATTTCGGAGTTTAATTTCTGGTGCTTGTTGGACCAAACCAAGACTTGGTTTAGTCTTCTGGGAGTATTTGGAACTCAACCACATCGAAATCGAGGGGAACCAGCCACGGTTAAGCTGGGACGGAGGCTGCCGTTTTCAGAGAAGTTGTAGAGCTTGGGACGACAACCTTCAGGTACTTTCAGGCCTAATTGATCATTCATTTTAGTTCGTTTTGATCCTATTATGCTTCCTGTGAAGTTAATTGGAGAATAGGTTTGAAACCAGGGAGTTCTGGTGATTGACCTGTTTGGTTGATCACGGGTAGAGGGTCCATTTAAGGGACCATTGAGGTTGATTCTTGACTCAGAACCTAAATTGGATAGTTAATGAACATGTTAGGATCAAATACGAGTGAAATCGAGTGGAAATTGAGGGTCAATTAACCGGGTCAAGCCGCGGGTGGCAGGCCCGTATTACAAACAAACGGGTGAAGGTGGTGACACTGTAGCTACAGTGTCAGGCGCGTGACTTTCACGCGCAGCCACTTTGGGCGGTGCGTGAGGGCGCGTTGAGCCTCATCTCTGATCACGATCAACATGACTTTTATTCCCCTCATCATTCTGAACATTTTTGGTGAATTAACCATGTTTATCTGAGATAGTTTTGATGGGTTAGTTTAGGGCCGGTTGTCTCGTGAAACGTGTTTGGATGGTTTCCCCGAGCCAGTTTCTGTTTCGTACTTTTTGGATAAATGTTTAAGACTTGTAGTGACTCTTACGTGTGATTTGGACTGACAGGAATTGTACGATAATCCCGGTACAGGTCTGTACGCGCAGATTCACCGCGGGATCGTACTGTGAGTGTGCCCGATTTCATTAAACCCTTGCATGCTTAAATGTTTTCTGATTTAATTATATTCACATGCTGGAATCATGAAACGGTTTTGATGATATTGAAATTATGGTTATGGCACGTTTCACGGTTTTTGGGTTTGAGACCCGTCTGATGAAACTTAAAGATTGGTTTTGGATTTTATCTATGTATATTGTGTTGCATGTGGATATCAATAAAATGTATTTGGTACTCCACTGTATAGATCCATTCTTATGATACTGTCTCCTCCGGATATGGTAATCCGGAGCGATCACGGCGCATTGCCTGCGAGGGGTCATTCTACGGAGGAACCGGACCGTAAAATGACTCAGGAGCAGGATTTCTATAATTGGACGTCAGGAACGTCGAGCGTCTAGGACGCTAGGCATTTGAGTTGCCGTACCCGGACAGGGTTCGGGGATTGGATTCGGGATTGAGACCCCGAGTGGCACGCGTAGCCTTGGGACTGTGACCTTATTGGACGTCAGGGACGTCAGACATCGGGGATGTCAGGATTGGAGTGTATAGTGCAGTGGTTAAAAATTATGTTTATGGTTTTATTACATACCTTATGGTTCATATTATATGATTTATGGTTTTAAATTCCGGTGCATGCATGTTTGGAAAACGGAGGGGTAAATTATATGTTTTACTTATTAAACGGTTTTATAAACTTGAATTTTGGCCCACTCACCCTTAATGTTTTGGTAACCCCTTCAGGCTGTGCTACTGAGGTAGAGGAGGATCCTGAGGCTGAGGCATAGATCTACTTCCGCGTACCTGATCTCCTGTTGGGTGGTTTGCCCGCAGGTTTATTTTAGAGTCGTGCTCGCAATTTGTAATTTGGAACTTTATCCCTTGTCTGACATCGGTTTATTTCGGATTTGATGTATAACTTTATTTGGTTATTTATTCATTTGAACTTTTGAGGTTAAAATTGGAACGTTATTTAGGGTGTCAGACGGGAGCAGGGCTCGTCCCCATGTGGTCCTAGGGGGATCCGGGCGGGTCCTGTCACCGCATCCGCTGTCAACCTGAAGGGTATTCAAAACAGTAAAAGCTGTGAGTGGACAAAACAAAAAAGTTAAAAAAAAAATTCCACAAAGAAGACAATTATACCCTTCTCTAAAAAGTATGCATGCATTCGAAAACTATTTACCAAACTATTAAGGCTTTGGCCCAAAATTTTAAATGAAACCAATCATACAGGCCACTGGCTAAATCCATGTGGGACTCAGGCCAAAACTAGAAATCCGATCATATAACATATAACCAATCCTGTCACGGTTTCTAAAGCTACGCGCATGCTACCCGGGGTCTCAAATCCCAAGTCTCTCCAAGGTCCACCCAGGTAAACGTCTGCAGCCCATAAGCCTTCCTGAGAGTAAATCCGATCATATAACATATAACCAATCCTGTCACGGTTTCTAAAGCTACGCGCATGCTACCCGGGGTCTCAAATCCCAAGTCTCTCCAAGGTCCACCCAGGTAAATGTCTGCAGCCCATAAGCCTTCCTGAGAGTAAGGTACCCAATGGGGGAGACTCCACTAAGTTAGTGCTCCATGACTACTCCGAGGTCCACCCAGGCCAACGACCCTCCCCGGAGGAGACTATCCATAAATAAGGATGGTATATGAAATCCATATCGAAAACATTCTTAAAACCTTTCAAAGGATTCATGCCTGGTCCCCATAAACTGTCATGAAACCAGAAATCCATTTAGGGTCCCCGACCCGAAATCATAAACGTACACCAACTGGGCCTCAAGCCCGAACTCATGACTCAACTGGGCATCGAGTCCGATATCTCAGGGTCAGTCACGATTCCAATTGTAGCGATGCGTGCAACCATCCGTCCAGGACCGCTCTAAATCCTCGTATATCGCCGTGAACCTATCAACCGCCGCGACCACCTCTAGATCATGGTACACCCATCACCGATCAATATCCTGAACCGTCAGTACTCTGAAGTTGAACCTTCATTGGCTGCTCGACAACAGAACGTGCATCGTGACCTCTCTGGAAGAAACACATCCCAGTCCAGAGGCGAGCGTCGTAACGTCCGTCGCCGTGCACACACCACTCGTCGCGACCACAACTCAGACCCATAGTTCATCAGTAGGGCCACATGCCCGAGACAAAACTAAATGGGTCTCATGCCCGAGTTTACCTTTTCAAATCCAAAACCATTTCATTTAAACCCAACAACAAACACGTATAAGCAACGTATAAGACCGAAACCTCGAAATACGTACAAATAGTAAACACGCACAAATGCACTCATGGCATCACAAAACATATATTAAAACACATAATAAACATTTATGCACACATCAATTTAGAAAACAAGGTCCACTCACAGACCATCTGAGCTATCGCCTCGATACGCGTGCTATACTTCTCTCCCCGACCAATCACCTTCACCGAGACCTCCAAACCTGTCCAAATCGTAATAGAGGGTTACTAACTACTTAAACAACCCCTCACTAAAGCCCCGTAATTTTCTGGAATTTTTAACTATTTTTAAACCCGATCCTAAACCTTTTGACACCCCGAAACATATCTAAACAATGTCTGATCGACACAAAACCAGTCCCAAAACGTTTGTTACATCGAAAGGATGATTTCGTATGTTGGAAGTTTCCCCAAAAAGTGGGCCACGCGCCCACACACGCCGCCTGAAGTGGTTGCGCGTGGGAGCCACGCGCCAGTACTTGTCATCCTCTACCTCGCGTGAACCGGCTAGTCCGGTTCACCTCTGCAACTCCGGTCCACCTGGACCGGCGTGACCGGTCCAAGGCCATTCCTCCCTCATTTTCGGTCCATTTCTTTCCCTTTCAATCCTAATCTTCTTATCCCATCCTTAGAAACCTATTTGTACAATTAAGACTAAGAAAAACCGTATAAAACCCCTTGGTTCGAAAACCTCCTCACGACCCAAAATTTCAGCTGTCCCCCTGGGTTGTTCTTCCACCAACCACCATCCAAAAACCTTCCCTAGACACTCCTAATAACCTAATAAGCCTTTCCTAATCAACCAATACAACCCCTAACATCCAAAACAACAAAATGGGATTTTGAATCCAAAACAGTACCTTATCGGGTCTCTGGCCATCGTCCACGACGGTCGACGCCGTCAGCCCCATCATCACTGACAATGCTCAAACTACGCATCAAATTATACACGTAATTTAAGTGTTATGCAATTTAAACCCTTTTTGTGTAGATGTAGTATTGGTAAATAGGGATCGTTCTTAACCGGGGAAATTAGGGAATATTAATAATATGTTAGTGAAAAGAATAATGAATAAATTAATGAATTAAAGAATAAAATAATCAAAGAATTAATTAATTAATTAATTAAAGAATAAAGGGATAAAAGAATTAAAGAATAAAGAAAAAAATAAAAGTATAAAAAAATAAAAAAATAAAAAAATAAAGAATAAAGAATTAAAGAATAAAGAATAAAATAAAAATATAAAAGAATAAAGAATTAAAATAATAAAAGAATAAAGAATTAAAAAATGGGGGTTTTGAAAAGATTTGTAATCTAAACTAAAGAAAACACTAACTAGGAATTAAAATGCAAATGCTCATGCTAATTAGAACTTACAAACCATAGAGTAGTTTCATAGACAAAACCCACACTTTTACGTAAGTAATTTCGAATTAACAATCACATTAATTAAACTACTCCTAAAAATAGACTTCCTTCAAGTACAAATTTTGCCAACACTCTAACATTTTGCTCATAATAAACCAATCACGAAATCCTACCTTCATCATCTCAAATACTTACATATATCTTTCAATATTATAAATGCATCAATCATTAATGTGCGTCAAACATCAATATGCTTCAAACATTTACAACATGATTCACCTTAAGTTTATAATTAAATGCGCCGACAGCGATCAACATTTAATCTCTTCAATTCTAGTCTAAATGCTCCGAACAGCGGATCAACATTTAGCTTCGAATTGAAATTTAAGCACTAAAACATATGAAGTAAAAGAAATTCAAAAAGTAAAACACATGGAGATTGCATTCTTACTTACAAATGTTAGAAAGAAAATACCAACACATATATTGAATTATAAGTAAACCCAAAACAATAACATGAATTTAAGTAAAGGGAATAAAGTTACACTTTCGGAACCCAAGAATAGCTTGTGATTCCGAAAGTGGATGGAAACAATGGAATGTTATTCATAAGGAACACCGACAGCGACTAGGACCTTATGAAGATGGAGGATAAAATATAAGAATGCGGACTTAAATTCTAGAATTATTTCGGAAATACTTGACCTCGGTATTTCTTAAGGAAAGAATAAAAATGTGTTTAATAGATCTCAAAGAAAAATCACAAGAACAAAGTAAAAAAGAAATGAAAATAACATAAATTAAGAATAAGAATTAAAAGGAAACTAATTAATAAGAAAATCTACAAGAAGTTAAAATGGTCCCCAAAAATAAAGAACAAATTAAAGAAGATGAACTAAAAGAAGAGAAGAACTAGAGAGAAAATATAAGAACCTAAACTAAAAGGAGAAACAAAATGGGAAAAATTGGGACTAATGGGGACTAATGGGGACACATCAAATACATGAAATGACCTCCCTATTTATAGAGGGAGTGCCACATTTGTTTAAATAAAAGTACAAAATTAAAATATAAAAATAACAATAAAATAATACATGAAGAAGTGATGGAAATGATGAGATTGGGTGGATTTTGGGGAAAAGATGCTAATTTTTGGCTTGGACTTCTAGATTTCAGCAGCTTCCCACCGAAATTCCAAGCAAATTTCGATGGCCTCCCTTCTTTTAATCATATATTTTTCGTTAAAACTCCGATTGGGATGATTGTTTCGCAGAAATGCTCTGAATTTCATGCTTTATTTATTTCTGCAAAAAAAACCCACAAAATATATTATTTTCTCCAATTGTTTATTAATTTAATAATAAAAGTCAAGTATAAAGGATATAAAATAATATAAAATAATGTTTAATTGAAGACCTATCAATCACCATCTCCCCTCATCCTCTCTATTTCCTTCACTTGCCACCATCATCGGATTAGATTTAGGGGGTGTGGGGTGTGGGTTGTACAAAATGGAAATGGGTTTCCGATTTGGTTTGGACGAATAAGGAAGGTGAGGCTGATGCATGAATGAAGGGAAAGGGGTAGTGGATGAGTGACACTTGTCACTCATCCATTGGGCCACTTCAAAAGATCTGGGGCCCACTTCAGTCCAAAAGTTTCCCGTTTCGTAAAACGTGCAATAGTTACCATAAATTTCCATGAACCGTAACATTCCCATCGAATGTTCGATTTTAACGTGCCGCCTGCCTACGGACTCATATCGACCCGATCTACATAACGGTTGTTGGCCCTCGGCCATCAGACCTCTCAGGTCAAAAGTTAACTCTTCGCCCTCGTTTAGGGGCAAAATTGTAATTTCGCCCTGAACGACCATTAATCCTCGGTTAAACTCGGTTAATTCTCGGCTAATATGTAATTAGACTTAACCTAATCCTAGAATTCGGTACGGGTCGTTACACATTCTGCATGGGATAATATGGTGTAAAGTAACAGAGGGTGGTGTTAATGAAGTGGAATGGGTATGTTTCCTTATTGGCGAGAAGGTTGAGCAGATCAAGGAGGGTAATTTTTCCTTATTACATTGCTTAAAAGTGGGGAAAAACTAAGAGAGCCAGTTGAGGCATCAGCCTCACCAAGATTGGCGGCAAGGTACTTGGCAAAGAAGAAAAAGGTAACGTTGAGCTTGGTCGGTGCGTTCAAAATTTTCTGGAGTTGAGTGGATACATTCAAGTTAAGTTTGGCTTATTTTGCTGAAGCAGTTCCTTTTGGGAAGGAGCCAAGTGGAAGGATAAACTAGTACTTTTTAAGCTTGAAGGAGAATCTCCAAGAGTGGAATGCCCACCCATGGGGGTCTGAATCTTCCGCGAAAATGTATGAATCCCTAGCTAGAGTTCTAGTTTTAGGTTACAAGAAGTTTGCTCCTAGGATGTCTGGCAAAAAAATAGTTAAACGAGAAAAGAAGAAGGTGCCAGAAAAAGGGAAGGTTGTTGTTGGAGGCAGTATGAAAGGGGAGGCAGTTGAAGAGGAAGAGAAAAAGAAGAAGAGAATGAGGAAAAAGATAAGGAAATTGCGGAGGAAGTTATGAAGGCATATGAGAAGGAGGGTGAGAAGAAAGAAGGAAGAAGGAAGGGCAAAGTGAAAGGAGCTGAGCTAGAGCACTTGCAGTCAAACAAATTGTGATATAGGGTTAGTGGTTTTTCTCATGCATTCTAGGAAGAAATTAATTACCTATATGTTGTTTAATATGTGAAATGTGATTTAACCTAAAATGCATATGATGTTGATTAATCGAATGTTGTCTAATATGTCAATTACTGGGACACCAGAAATGTATGATTACATATAAAATGGTAGTAATGTGTATTCTAAACTTAAATTCATATGTTGTTGAAGGTGTGGTTGTTTGAGGCGCTGCCATTTTTGCGAGACAACATCTATGTCAAGTTGGAGAGACTTGAAAAGGTTCCTAGATTACTGCACTTGCCTTTAAGCAAGGTCATCACCTTTCACAGTATTTACAACACATTGTGTAAATACGAAATAATTTAGTTGGCATCTTACTTAGCAAATTTTATTAGTGAAATTCATTTGCTAATTATATTTCTAGAGAGTGAGCCTTCGTAATGGTGTTGGAAACAAGTAGTGTATTATTCAGGCACAGGTGGCAACACTAATTCCTACTAAAGAGAGGTTGAGCCAAGTTTTTGGTTAGGGGAGTGAGGCTACAAATGGAGGAAAAGAACGAAAGAAAGGAGATAGCTTCTCTCGGGCTCTAGTGATCGAAGACGAAGCTACTACCATTCCAAAACTCCAAATACTAGTAGGCCTTGAAGTGGGAGAGTTGCGTCAGTTGGAATTGAATTGTCAAATTCAGTTAAACTATTGTTTGACGATAATGCAAGCTTGAAGCGTCGTATGGCCTTGATGGAAGATTTTTACGATAACAAAATGGATTCCATTGACACGACCCATCCGAATCCCCCCGGGATTAACAAGGGATGTGTCATGCTCCCATCCAACCCATGTGTGACACGAAGGGGCAGACAAGGGATAACCTAAAACCTCAGCCCATTCGGCGCTTCCAGAGCGCTCCAAGATTAGTGGAGGAGTGTGATGTCTCGGCCTCTGCTACAGCCCGCATCAGCGATCAATCTGAAGAGCATTCAAAACCATTAAAAGCTGTGAGTTGACGAAATAAATAATTTATAAAACACATTTCACAAAAAGACGTTTATGCCCTTCACTAAAAAGCAAGCATGCATTCAAAAACCAGTACTCAACCCATTTACTTTAATTAAATCATTAGGGCCTTAACTCACCATCATAAATCCAACCATGTGAGAACTCAGTCCTAAACCAATCCTCGGCATCCCTAATGCCTAACATCCCAGATATCACAATCAATATCGTCACGATTCCAAAGCTACGCGTGCTACTCGGGGTCTCAATCCCGAGTTTACCCAGGGTCCACCTAGGTCAATGATCTACAGATCAATGACCCTCCCTATAAGTATCAACCATAAATGCACTCCTAATCATAAGCTGCGCCTCGGGGCAGCCCCTCTCAGGTAGTGCCTCGTGACTACTCTAGGATACTACGAGACGTTCGAAGGAGACAACCAACCACTCCAGGATACTACAGGACGTCTGAGGGCAACCACTCATTAGGATGTTATATGGAAAACCATTTCATAAATCATCTCAAACAGTTCAAAAGGACCTATCCCCGAGATTTCCATAAAACCATCGTAAATCCACAATTGGGTCTCGTGCCCGAAGTAGAACTTTCATAAATCATTTCCACAAATTCAAGTGACTCAACTCGAAATTCTATTTCATAAACCAACTGGGCCTCAAGCCCGATATCATAACCAACTGGACCTCTAGCCCGATCATGAAAATCAAATGGGCCTCCAGCCCGATATCTCATTAAATCAAATGGACTCCAAGTCTGATGGTTTGTATATCAAATGGGTTTCAAACCTGGTTCCATATTTCTAAATTTGAAATCATACCGTTGAACCATAATTAAAACCAAAATCACGTAGAAACACAATATAAAACCATAAATCTCAAAATACGTGCACATACACAACTCATCAATAGCACAATTTAAAACATATAAAACAGTTACGCATGCATCAGTTTAGAAATCAATGTCCACTCACAGACCGTCCTAGCAACCGCCTCGATACGTGTGACAAAAGCCTCTCGACCAAATCACCATCTCTAGAATTCCCGGACCTATCCAAATCATACTCAAAGGTCACCAATCAACTATACAAGTCTATAAGATAAACCCCAAAACTCCGAGAAAAGTCAACGTGTCCCAAACACGTTTCCCGAGGTAAAAAAACCTCGGTTTGACCAATTTAACGATCTCCGATCGACTCAAAACTACCACCATTGGATTTTTATCATCGAAACCTTTAACATGACACTGAGCCCACCTCGAAATTCACGCCCATGTGCCCCCATGCACCTGGTCAACCCAAAATTCAATGCATAAAAGTCAACCCTAAAAGTCAATGGTAATGTCATGCTGAAGTCAGCACTGACAACCCTGACAATGCCACATGTCGAGTTCTTATTGGCCCATGTCTGACATATCATTCTGACATTGTCAAATCTAAAATTATGACATCATCATGTCATCCCTAACCTTCGACGGGTCCTACAACCGGGTCGTGCAGACACGTGGCCTGACCGGGCTGGTTCTTCACCGTCCGACCACCAAACTCCTCCTAGTTTCCTCCTACAGCTTCATCTCATCCTTCCCAAAAGATCCATCAACCCAAAAATCTAAAACAACAGCTCGAAATTACCTTCCCGATCGATGAACAGTGATGGCCCGGCAACCCCGCTCTGCCGTTGACTCCGGCCATCTTGATCCTGGAAACCTGTCCCAACCAACTCGTCTCGACCTCAGGTACAACATCCTAATCACCAAATCGATCAGCAACCAATAAAACCATTTCCACCATTTTTTACCCGAAAACATGGCTCACGGGTTTGGGGCTTACCTCGCCATCATTGCTCCGATGTGGCCACTGTCCTCATCGTCTCAATCTCCTCTCCAACATTCCTTCACGGCCCAGAAGCAGCAGATGAGGGTTGAGGTTTGTAGGTGTGGGATTTGGTGTACGAGTTTGGGTTCACGGCTAAGGGGTGGAAAAACAAAATGACAATCAAGGTGGAATAAGGATCCCAATGTTTGGGGTAATGGCCAATCAGATGAGTGACACTTGTCACTCATCAATTGCTTCTCCCAGGTATTTGAACCAATCCAATTAAGCCAACTGTATACTTTCTCGGTTTACGTGAATAGTGTCCTTTCCTGAACCATAACTTTCTGATACGGAGTCTGATTTCGACGTGTCGCCTGTCTAAGGACTTGTATCGACTCGATCTATGTAACAGTCATCGATCTTTATGAATTTGACCATCTGGGTCAAAAGTCAACATTTTTTCCAATTTCATGGGCAAAACGGTCATTTCACACTGTCTGTCCGTATTCTCTCAACTAATCAGGGATTAGTCACGGTAATCCTAATTAATTAATATTTAATCTCGATATTCAGGACGGGTTGTTACACCCTTCCCTCAAAAAATTTAGTGCTCGAAATTCAAACTAACCCAATTCCACAACTAAACCGTGGAAAAATCCAATCCTGTCTCCCACTAGAGCACCCTCTTGTAACTATACACGTCTAAAATAACCGTACGTCGGCTTGTAAGCCTCACTCAAGATACCGACACTCATCGATCTCGCCTATCACCCACTCGAGATACCCTTCGAATCCAACAATCGAAGCTGACATCCTGCTCAGCGTCCGATCAGGCAACCATCTGCTAGATCCTGTCATCACAATGGCACAAACCTCACCTCGCAGGCCATACTCAACTGCGGCATTTATCGGCTTCGGTACTCATATCAGTCAACTACCTCAGCGATCCATGCTGACGCTAGTGAGATTCGTAGAGCAGTCGTTTCATGCGTCAATTCTGGAGTTTATCCATCCAATCCCGTATGAGACAGACCATACACTCCAATTATGTGTCTATTCCGAGTCTCCTGGTCACCCGACCAGCATTAGAACGTCTACTCCCAATCACATCATCCAATACGTATTGATCCAAATCACATCCACCAAGGCGTACCCATTCATTCCCAATGAGTATCCAATCTCACCCACGCCTATCGAGATGTACCACTCCGATCCTACCAGATACCTGCTTATTCGAGTATCATATCGTACTAGATCGACTTCAAAAGGAACTCAATCCCCTCAATAAACCTCAATTACGGCGATAGCCTCCACCTGACAATCACTTACACTTCTGGTCTGAATGAGTAAATCCAAGATCTATACTCATCCACATATCCAACCTCTGTCTTATCATCTCACCAACTATTCCACATCATCTTTCTCCTCATCTTGTCTTAATCAGATTCCCTCGTCAACTCACATAGGGAAATCAAAGTTGATCCAAGACAATGACATCAAAATTCATCTTACGTGAATGCAAACAAAAATCTCACAATACTCAACACGTCAGGTGACACCAAGTACCATCTACTAACAAGCATACAATAAGAAGTCACACTCAATGACCCCGCAATATCCATCTCCAAGGCAGAATCAAGTACCCTCCTCATCTCCTCAATCACAACTTCTCTTGATTCCGAAGTTCCAACCATGTTGGAAGCATATCCATCTTTTTTGACCATTTGACTTAATCCCCAATGGGTATCCTACCACTGGACTGGGAAGTCCACGATTCACTTGGACCACATCCACATGTCCATAAACAATCTCACACCCAACTCGTCGTTCCGTTGAAGACCGTTTATACACATCCAAAAAGATGTCAATTCATCCTAACCTGATTTACCGCTCGACTGAAGAGTCACAATAGGCTCATACTATGATCTGTAGCCAAATCTCTGCATACCACCATATCTGACTAATCAACCACTAATCCCTATGACAGTACTTGCGACATCCCTTTATACCGTTTCATCCAATCACCACTTAGTCATCTCAATCACATCAATTATATCAATCACAGTTGGGACTCTACCCAACACATCTCAACCACTGCTGGATCTCATCCAATTCATCTCTATCATATCTGTAATCTCGACACAATCCCCAAGAATCCACACTAACCGACGAATCCTCACTAACTGACGAATCATCATCGTCGTGTAGTGCTAGATACCGAATATATGCACATCACGACTAAGTCACATCCTCAACTTGTAGCTCATCATCTCCTATCGTTATCGTAATCATTTTCATAAATGGTGCGAATCAACCAACCCTGAATCTCTGCTCATACCGAGCTAGAACCCATAATCTCTGCTCGGGTTGGAAGAACTCTGCCTCCCACAACTCACCAACTCTAGGTACAATCACCCTGACAATTCATACAAGAAAATGAACGTTCCCTAAACATCCCCCGATTCTCGACAATCTTGTCTACAACAACCTCGTGCGGACATAACCAACCTACATCGCTATCGAGACTCCGTATCCGAACGCACTTATGGATCGGATCCCATCATTTCACTTAGTTTCAGGCCAATGAATCTTCGTAGTCTCAACTAGACTCAACCCGAGTCGTCCACTAGGTCATCCATGACCTCAACAACACTCTGCAGCTCAATCTCTAATCTGACCTGATCATGGATCAGTCATTACTCAGAAAAGTCATCCAATCCCAAAAAAAATAGCTGATTCACATTTGTGAACCACCAATCACAAACTAGGGTTACCCACTAAGGTCATCTACTAACTCTGTTGTACTCATATTCTCCAAACCATCAATCACAAATAGGGTTCGAGGAACCCAGCTGCTATAAGCAGCACCACTATCCTGACATGACCGACTAACGGTCCCATACTACAATCTTGTCATATATGACCCTTCTCGGGTTCAACTCTAAACCATGGCATCGATCGATCTATGGTGTAGCCATGGCATCGATCGATCTATGGCGTAGCCATGGCATCGATCGATCTATGGCGTAGCCATGGCATCGATCGATCTATGGCGTAGCCATGGCATAGGATGCCAAACTCGATCTATCCTTGATTCATTTTCCCTAACTCTCGTACTATTACCCTAACATTCAAGTTGACGACGGGCTGTCGTACTCGTAGAGACATAACATCTTTGACACAAGTGCAGGATGCGCACACACCAATAAGAGCAAACCATGCTCTGATACCATGCTGACACGACCCATCCCAATCCCCCTGGGATTAACAAGGGATGTGTCATGCTCCCGTCTAAACCACGTGTAACAAGAAGGGCTAGACAAGGGATAACCTAAAACATCATCCCATTCGGGGCATCCAGAGCGCGCGAGGATTAGTGAAAGAGTGTGATGTCTTAGTCTCTACTACAGCCCGCATCCGCGATCAACCTGAAAGGCATTAAAAACCATTAAAAGCTGTGAGTGGGGAAAATAAATAATTTATGAAACACATTTCATAAAAAGACGTTTATGCCCTTCACTAAAAAGTATGCATGCATTCGAAAACCCTTACTCAAACCATTTACTTTAATTAAATCATTAGGGCCTTAGCCCAACATCATAAATCCAACCATGTGGGAACTCAGCCCAAAACCAATTATATGGGAACTCAGCCCAATACCAAATATATAGGAACTCAGCCCAAAACCAATCATGTGGGAACTCAGCCCAAAAATAATCATGTGGGAACTCAGCCCAAACCCAATCATGTGGGAACTCACCCCAAAACCAATCCTCGGCATCACTGATGCTTAACATACCAGATGTCATAATCAATATCGTCACGATTCCAAAGCTACGAGCGCTACTCGGGGTCTCAATCATGAGTCTCCCAGGGTCCACCCAGGTCAATGATCCATAGATCAATAACCCTCCTTGGAGGTATCAACCATAAATGCACTCCTGATCATGAGCTACGCCTCGGGGCAGCACTTCTCAGGTAGTGCGCCGCGACTACTCAGAGATACTACGAGACGTCCAGGGGAGACAACCAACCACTCCAGGATACGACGTCCGAGGGCAACCACTCATAAGGATGGAATATGGAAAACCATTTCATAAGTCATCTCAAACCGTTCAAAGGGCCCTATGCCCAGGATTTCCATAAAACCATCGTAAATCCACAATTGGGTCTTGTGCCCGAAGTAAAACTTTCATAAATCATTTCCACAAATCCAATTTCCAAATTCAAGGGACTCAGCCCGAAATTCCATTTCATAAACTAACTGAGCCTCATGCCCGATATCATAACTAGACCTCTAACCTGATCATGCAAATCAAATGGGCCTCCAGCCCGATATCTCATTAAATCAAATGGACTCCAAGTCCGATAGTTTGTAAATCAAATGGGTCTCAAGCCCTGTTCCATATTTCCAAATCCGAAATCATACCATTGAACCATAATTAAAACCACAATCACGTAGAAACACAGTATCAAAACATAAATATCGAAATACGTGGAAATACGCAATTCATCAATACCACAATCATAATCATAGAAATCACATATTTAAAACATATAAAAAAGTTATGCATGCATCAATTTAGAAATCAGTGTCCACTCACAGACCGTCCTAGTAGCCGCCTTGATACGCGTGCCATAAGCCTCTAGGACAAATCATCGTCTTTGGAACTCCTAGACATATCCAAATCATACTCGAAGGTCACTAATAAACTATACGAGTCTATATGTTAAACTCGTAAAACTCCCGAAAAATTCAACATGTCCTGAACACATTTCTCGAGGTAAAAACCCTCGATTTGACCAACTTAACGATCTCTGATCGACTCGAAATCACCACCATTGAATTCGTATCATCGAAACCTTTAAAATGACGCTGGGCCCACCTCAAAATTCAAGCCCACGTGCCCCCACTGGCCTGGTCAACTCAAAAGTCAACCCTAAAAAGTCAACGTTAACGTCATGCTGACATCAGCACTAACAACCCTGACAGTCGCCACATGTCGAGTTCCTATTAATCCATGTCTGACATGTTAGTCTGACATAATGATGTCATCAAGATGACGTCATTGGTGATGTCATCATGTCATCCCTAACCTTCGACGGGTCGTGCAGACCTGCGGCCTGACCCGACTGGTTCTCCACCGTTCGACCACTAAAATTTTCCCTATTTCCTTCTACAGTTTCATCTTATCCTTCCCAAAATATCCATCAACCCAGAAATCTAAAACAACGGCTCGAAATTAACTTCTCGATCGATGAACAATAACGTCCCCTACATCCCCATTCTGTCGTCGACTCCGGCCACCTTGATCCTCGAAACCAGTCCCAATCGACTCGTCTCGACCTCAAGAACATCATCCTAATCACTAAATTTATTAGCAACCAATAAAACCATTTCCACCATTTTTTACCCGAAAACAGCGCTCACGGGTTTGAGGCTTACCCCGCCGTCGCTGCACCGCCGTGGCCACCATCCTCATTGTCTCAATCTCCTCTCCAACATTCCTTCATGGCCCAAAAGCAGCAGATGAGGATTGAGGGTTGTGGGTGTGGGATTTGGTGTACGGGTTTGTGTTCATGGTTAAGGGGTCGAAATACAAAATGACAATGAAGGTGAAATAAGGATCCCAATTTTTGGGATAATGGGCCAATTTGATGTGTGACACTTGTCACTCATCAATTAGTCCTCCCAGTTATTTGAACCAATCCAATTAAGCCAACTGTACACTTTCTCGATTTGCATGAATAGTTCTGATTCCTTTCCTGAACCATAACTTCTTTGTACGAAGTCCGATTCCGACGTGCTGCCTGTTTACAGACTCGTATCGACTTGATCTACATAACAGTCATCGGTCTTCGTGCATTTGACCATCTGGGTCAAAAGTCAGCATTTTACTAAATTCCAAGGGTAAAACGGTCATTTCACACCGTCTGTCTGTATTCTCTCAACTAATCAAGGATTAGTCACGGTAATCCTAATTAATTAATATTTAATCCTGATATTCGGGACGGGTTGTTACATCCATAAATTTCAATGTAGCAATATTTGAGAAGTTGATGAAGTAAGAGATGTTAGAGGTCAAGAAGCAACTAAAGGAGCTTAGGTGAAAGGCCATCGAGTCCCCAACATGTGGCTTAACCTTTGATTTTGTATATAGGCCACCGATTGGGGTCGATTGTTCCAAGGTTACTGTAGATCTCCAAGAAGAACATTGGATGCTAACATAGAAGATGGGAAGATAGCTGAGGGTGGGCAGATAAAATAGGTGGATGTTTTGGTGGGTGTTGTACCTAATGATTAAGAAGCAGCAGATAAGGAGAATCGACATTCAGATGAAGGGAAGTCAGATGGTGAGGGACAGCCAGAAGCTGGAAGTATTTCAGGTGCTGGTGTAGTTGTGGAAAACGCAATTAGGGTGGAAGAGGATTAAAAAAAATTGAAGTTGATGTTTAAGTGGAGGGAAGGGTAAAGGAAGTGTTCGAATGTGGGCGAAAGGTGCATCAGGTGATAGAGTTCAAACTGTGTTGGGAGGAGAGGGTTTTAAGAGGTCAATTATGATTCCAAAAGAGGTGAATTTTAGTAAGGTCAGCAAGCCACAACTAAAGAAACTAGCTTCCAAGGTGAAGGCTGTCTTAAAAAGAAGGGCAAAATCCAAGTCTGTCAAGGTGGCGAAGAAGGCAGAAGAAGCTCTGGTTGGGTTAACTTCTCCTAGGTTGTCAATAGTCTAGTTGACATTGGAGACCGGTGAGCACTAAATGAAAAAGAGACCGCTGGTTAGACTATAGACGAGCTTCAGTTCTATGATCCCTCATCTGAGATTCCCATGGATGATGTGGCGACAATGGTGAATTTCATCAAAGAATGGACCATGAAACTTGAGTAAGTGAATCTTTGTTCAATGGTGTCGAATATTTGGAAAAATCAATTTATGAAGGTTTACTGAATAACCTCCAAATTTGATTGTTGCAGATGTGAGGTGGATTTGGAGATTCAACTAGCTCATTTGCAGTTCTTCGGGTTGTTGTTTGACATGGACTAGTGTCTGGAGGATGAGGTAACATATTGAATCCTTAATGACTTATTAAGTTGTGCACATACGTAGTATTTCATTAGTTATGTAATTCAACCCTCATGCAACACTTGGATGTGTCCTTGTATCTCATTAGGAAGAGGTAGTTTGAGAACCCAGATTTGTATAGCAACAATTGGAAGACAATGGATATCTGGTTCCAGGTAATATTAGGAAATGGTGAATTAAGGGTACACTATTTTTGAGATTGCACTATTGAACATTTGAGTGAAAAATATTGGTGTGTTTGTTACCTTGTCTTGAACAGAGGTATCTTCAAGAAGTGGATGCTCCATTGCCATTTTCAACAAAGCTAGTTAAGGAAATGGCAGATAAAAGGTAGATTACTATTCTAAAATCATGAGTGGGATTAAAATATAGATTACCAGTAGTTAAATGGTAGATAAACGGTAGATAAAAAGTATATAAATGTTATATAAGGAGTAGATGAATGGTCTAGAAATGGTATAGAAAAGGAATATAAATGGTATATAAAGGTATATAAATGGTAGATAAGGCATAGATACACGATATAAAAAGTAGATAACTGAAAATAAACCATAGATATACTCAATACAAATGGTACCAGGGCCTAATACCTGGAAGATATAGCACATTCAAGAGACATCATAGGTAGATTAAAGGATGCTTCATGAAAATTGACCCGATGTGGGTGCAAAGTGCCTAACGCCCAAGAGACGGCCTGTAAGCATGATTTTGTGGTAAGGATTGCACAAAGGAAAAACCTATTATTTAGGTTCAAACCCCCCCTGAAAAATACACGTTCATAATAGCTTACTTACATAATATCTTCTTTGCAAGGGAACCGAGCTTACATTGTATCTATTAGTTTTTTCCGTTTGATTAAATCATGGACTAGGGGATGATTTTTTGGGTAGTTGTCCTTCTCAACTTTAAGGGCCCCAACTATGTCGATGTTGTCCCAATGCTTGTCTAGTTCCATTATCGGGATACATTCCTTAAACAACTCAAAGCCTATTGTGAAAACGTTGTCTATCTCCATAGAATACTCTTTAGATTGTTTGTAAGATTTCACTACTTTTTCTTTTGCACCTTCGATTTGTTTCTTAAGGGTGTCTAGCTTTAAGATGTTGCCTCTCACACATATCGGTTGCACTTTCTTTCCCCAATATGACTTGGATAGTAGTCACTACTTCATCCACCCTGATGTGTGCATGGTATGAATGAAGGTTTATCACGTCTGTTTATTTTTCAAGTCCCTATACACCACCTTTAGAAACATTGGAGAAAACAAATATTGATGTAAAAAAATTAGAAAATAAAAGCATTGACGTAAAAAATTTGAGAAAACAAACATTGATATAAGAAAAGTTTAGATAACAAACATGGATGTAAAAAATTTGAGAAAACAAACATTGATGAAAAAAACTTAAGAAACAAACATTGATGTAAAAAATTTGAGAAAACACTCATTGTTGTAAACAAATTTGAGAAAACAAATATTGACGTAAACAAATTTAGAAAACAAACATTGATGTTAAAAAAAATTAGAAAACAAACATTGATGTAAAAACTTTTAGCAAACGAACATGGATGTAAAACAAACATATATTTGTGAATAAAGAAACATTGTAGAAAACAAGCATTGTTACTAATATAGGTAGTCATTACTTCATTCTTTCCCCAATCTAATGTTAAACTCGTATATAAACAAGATGCTTGCAAATGACTCATACCCATACAAACAAGATATTTTGATGTTTTAATTAAATATTAAACTAGTACTGTGGGTTTGAGGGCTACCATAAATTATGGAGGGATATTACCCTATGTTCCCTAAAATAGAGGAACAAGCACTAAGTTCCTCCAACCCTTAGCCACCAATTTTCCCACTTCTCAACCTTTCTACAATAATCATCCATATCTAACTAAATCTCTCCCAATGGAACCTATGTTCTCAGTACAAGATTTATTACAGCTCTTATCAACACCTCCAACCAACCCTTCCAACCCCATTAATCCAGAAAATCCAAAGAACCCATCAGAATTAAAGATGCTGGTCGTGGGGGTTCGATAAGGGATGTTCACCCTGTCATCCCATTCGCTTTCTTGGACACTGACTTTGGTTGACATTGAGTGTGCCATAAATTCAGGTATTGAATTGTGCAAAAAACAAATGACTATAGTTTTGAAGGAAATGCATGAGAAAAATTGTTCACCACATACAAGATGGCCAAGCAACGTTACGCGCATTCAGAAACAAGGGTATCCAAAAGAGGCATCATGCACTCCTAAATATAAAGGTTATTGAGGGAATGAGCATGAAGTTTAAATTAGCCCAAGAGACGGCAGTGTGAAAGTTCAAGCAGTCGAATGAAATGGAAGATTAAAAAAAAGCGTTCAAAGCCGGTTTTCTTGTTTCAAAAGGTTGGCATGTTTTATTGAAATTGACTTCAAAATGCAAGATATATCCATGCATAAAGAAATGAATTTACTCGCATCAGGATGTAGGCAACCCCCGTTTCTGTTTCATAAAGAGCCTTTTATGGATCCTTCCTCTTGGTTAAATTACCTTCATTTAGTTTCTGAATGTGTTGCAATGTATTGAAATGGTTGAAGTTAATGGAATTGTAAACTTTTATTTTGGCTATTGTCGGTCGTTTACAAATAACTGAAATTTTTTTATATCTGCCTATACTCATAGGGGCCATTTATCTACCACATATTCCTCTTGTATTTCTCGTTTAGTGGAAGCATAATATCCAACCGATACCATAAATTTACAGCATCCACATACGTGTGGGGAAAGTATTTTAGGTTCAAGAATCCCACTTTTAAGGTACCCAACTACCACATGGTGCATTGTGTGTGCCTACCTAACAGGTCTGAGAATAAAATAAAAAATAAATAAATTTTCATAAATCCTAATTGGCTTGGAACCATACCAAAGCATTGTGGATACGCTTAACGCCTTTCATACAGACAATGAACTATGCCAAAAACCCTACCTTGAAGTATTTGAAACTCACAAACACCGTTGCATAAATTGGGCTTGAGACTTACTTGTAATTAGCAGTGAGTATCGTTATATGAAGTAAAAAAAACTCACCGCACCATCCATACTCCCTTCATCCATAACCAGTTGCTTCCTAGATGAAAATATACGCGTATCCAAGTAATCTCCCCAAGCATAGCCTAATGCAGGAACAACCCTCACCCCTTATGTCAAAATAGGTTTTGGACCAGCTAGTCTTATTGAACTAGGACTGTTATTGCGTGGAATATAATCACACACTTGATTCGTGAAAAAAATAGTGAATCCAAACGTGTTTGCCATTTCTTTGAGGTGGGTAATGAAATTCGCCATTAATGGGATCAGCGGCATAAGGACCTCGTGTGGAATCAAAGGGGGAACTGTAAATGCTAGTTATGGAATCAATAATAAGAAAGTTAATTAGAAAACTACTTTGGCTACCTAAAATAAATGTCTCTAGTTGAGCCATTATATACAGTAGTTAGTGTTCATCCTCCACTACCCTCATATATGTATGATCATAGGTGTTCCACTTGCTTATATAAGGCTGTGAGTTCGTCCACATTGTGGCAATCTGCTATAGCCATCGCAGAGAATGCTTGCAATCAGTAGCAATAGATATAGCATTCTGCCCAATCTACCAATTGGAAGAAGAAGCTGAGATATTAAACACATCTCCATGCAAAACTGTGACTTTCCAAGACTGCTCTCACTAACAATCTCTGTGATTGCATTGAATGGAATCCCCCACCGAAAAACCGAACGAGCACTTCACAATCCAAACTTAGTTTCTCTGTAACATTTGGCATTTTGCCTCCAATTATGTGAATGTATTTCACATTTTATCATCTATTTTAATATGGGCTTGAAATACATTTTATTGGTGGACATATAACATTAAATGTTCTCCATCCACCAATCTGCCTCATTTGGTTTAAACTCATAGGTGACAGTTAGCTACAAGTTATACCACACATATCCCATGGTTATACCTAAGGTCCTACTATCACACAATCTAACAACTTATTACTTTCTCATTCCAATAATAACTACTTTGTAGGGAGATTTATTCCCAACCAACCTGTCATCCTCCTCAGAATTGCAACCACATCCAGATTTCACATTTAACATTGTCATTTATTGACAGGACCCATCCCAATCCCCCCGGGATTAGTGCGGGATGACCCTGCTCCCATCTAACACGAAGTGTCAGACAAGGGATATTTCCGACCTTTGCCCTCCCGGGCTATCAGAGTACGGCAGGATCCGGAGGAGGCATGTGATATCTCGGTCTCTGCTACAGTTCACATCCGATGTCAACCTGAAGGGCAGTCAAAACATTAAAAATTGTGAGTGGACAAAACAAGAGTTTATAAAAACATTTAATAAGAAGACATTTGTACCCTTCACTAAAAAGCATGCATGCATTGGAAAACCATTTAACCAAAGAAATCATACGTGGGAACTAAGCCCAAATCAGATATAAACTAAGGTTGAAAGGACCACAATGAAAACGACCATACGGGCCACTGCCCAAATCCATACGGGACTCGGCCCCAAACCATAAAGAAACCAAGTAAACGAGCCACTGCTCAAATCCTGTGCACACCTGTGCACACCACATATCATATATATATCATATATATAAGTCACACAACCAATCCTGTCACGGTATCCAAAGCTACGCGCGTGCTACCCGGGTCTCAATCCGAGTCTTCTCAAAGTCAAGGTCAATGTCCGCAGACCACTGACCCTACCCGAGGTAATAGTAATCATAGCCTTCCTGAGAGTAAGGAACCCAACTGGGGGGTGACTCCACTCAGTCGGTGCTCCGTGACTACTCCGAGGTCCACCCAGGCCAACGACCCTCCCCGGAGGAGATAGTAGAACATGTAAAGGAAGGTAGATGAACATATATATACATAACATAAACATTCATGACCGGTTCCCCTGAACCGTCATGATCCATAATATCCATAATCAGGTAACATACCGGTTCCCATAAACCGTCATGTACCGTAATAACATAACCAGGTAACATGCCGGTTCCCATAAACCGTCATGTACCGTAATAACACAACCAGGTAACATGCCGGTTCCCATAAACCGTCATGTACCGTAATAACCAACAAGGGTTCATGCCGGTTCCCATAAACCGTCATGAACTATGATACCATAACAAGGGTTCATGCCGGTTCCCATAAACCGTCATGAACCTGGGAATCCATTTAAGGTTCCCTGACCTGAAATCAAAACCGTAAAGTGACTGGGTCTCGTGTCCGAACATAGGACATCAGCTGGGCACCGTGCCCGAAATCTGAGGTGACAGGACCCGTCCCAATCCCACTGGGACCACCCGGGGACGTGACCCGCTCCCATCTGACAATGACTCTAAACATACCAAAATTACCCTTAAATAAAAACCAAATACTTAAATAGATAGATAACGTACAACCACAGTGTTTAAAGCGATACTGTCAGACAAGGGAAAGTAAAATACAACACGTGAGCACAATAGTCAGAGTACATTTATTCGGTGCTCAACCTACCCACAAGTGGGTGTACAGGTGCACAGCTAGGCAAACTAAACCTCTGCCTCCTCCTCCGGGTCCTCCTCTATTTCCGTGTCAGGGTCTGGAGGGGTCAGTAAAACAAGGGTGAGTGGGCCAAAAATAACAGTTTAGAAATCAATTTAATAATAAAATAATCATAAGGTTTTACCCCTCCGTTTTCCAAATCTTGCATGCGGTGAAAACATGATATCATAACCATAAAACCACAATAATAATCGAAAGGAGAAACTAACATATCAGTGCACTGTAAAACCCAACCCAAATGATGTCACGGTTCTAAGGCTACGCGTTGCCACTGAGGGTCTCACACCCGAGACTCTCTAAGTACATCAGCTCCGGTATCCCGGTCACTGCCCGAGGTATATGAACATGCCTTCCTGAGAGTAAGCAGCCCAACGGGGGTCAACTCCACTCAGTCAGGGCCCCGTGACTACTCCAGGGTCCACCCAGGCCAACGACCCTCCCTGGAGGAGACAATATACACAGGTAGGAAAGTACAGTACAATAACAGTATAGTTTGCCCTATGTCCCCCGGACATCCCAAACAAAATCCACATATAATCCAGACGGGTCTCATGCCCAAAACATTGTAATAACATATATAAACAGTTCATAAGACTCATCGAAATCATAAGTGGAAATAGTAAAACAGTTTATGCATGCAAGCCTTTTATAAATCAAACAGCCCACTCACACTCGGTCCTTGCTGCTCAACGATCTCTAAAACCTGTATTTTTATACCTGAGGGTTACTTAAGGACCCTATAACACCAATACCAAGACCCTAGAACAGATCCGCCTCAAAATCGCATCCCAGGCACTATTCCCGGTGCTTCAAACCCCATTTTGACTAATATAACGATCTCCGATCGACACGAAACCACCTCCATTGGATCCGTATCATCGAAACCTTGAAAATGGTACCGGCCCCACCAAAACCACTGTTCACACGCGCCCCCACGCGCCTGGTCAACGCGTGGGTCAACGCTGCTACAGTACTGCTGACGTCAGCAGTGACGTCAGCATGACGTCATCACTGACACTTGTCAAGTGACACGTGGCATGTTCTGATTGGTCCCTGGTCTGACAACATCTGACAGGATGACGTCATCATGACGTCAGAAGTGACGTCAGCATGATGACGTCATCATGCTACAGTACCGGGTCAGACCCGTTTGACTGGAACCGGGTCGCCGTCGACCCACGGCTTGACCCGATTCCACCGTACGATTCCGGCCACCATTTTCGACAGGGTTCATCCCTATAGGGTCGTCTAGGTCTGTTCTATGGTTCTACAATCTCAAAACAGGAAGAAAACTAGGAGAAACTCACCAGTCCGTCGTTGAAACTCACGGTCAAAGTCCGATCATCTTCTCCGTCGATCCACGCCGTCTCCGTCGTCCAAACTGGTCCTGATCAACTCGTCTCTCACCCTAGGACAATTCTATCACCAAACAATTAATTTCCTAGCATTAAAACACGTTGGTTCGAAACAGGGAAGAAAAATGGGGCTTTCGGGTTTTCGACCTTACCGCCGCCGTGTCGCCGCCGCAGGCCGCGCCGTCGTCCAGTTACGCTCCTGGGGTACTCACGGTGTAAACTGGAGCTTCCCCTGCGTAGAGGTGTGGTAGATGTCGTGGTTTGCTTCTTGGACTCGATTCCTCTGTGTTTCGGGTCTGAGTTTGCACGGGGTTTTCAGACGGGGAAAACGGGCCGGTGGTCGCCGGTGATGCACGGTGATGATGAGTAGATGATGGTGGTGCTGCTGGTGGTTGGCTGGTGCGATGAGGGTGGCTGGTTCGATCGCCTGGGTTGAGAGAAAATGGAAGGAGATGCACGGGTTAAGGGGAGGCTGAATGTGTTTGTGTGTGTTTGAGAGAAAACAGGGAGGTGAGATCGTGCATGAAGTAGAAAAAGCAGAGGAAATGGAAGGCTAGGATGCATTTGGGCAGAAGATCCAACGGCTGGGATCAAATGGAGGGAAATTAAATGGTTATAATATAGTTAAATAGTGTAAGGTTGCTTTAATGGAATAGTATGGGCTTGGATGGGTGACACTTGTCAGCAATCCACTGGTTTGATTTAAATATTAGTTGGCACGGATTCCCATAATAAATTATTATTTTATTCTGTTGTTCTCGGTTCGTAAATTTCGCTAAAACGCTTCCTTGACCATAACTTCTTCATACGAACTCCGATTTCGGCTTGCCGCCTGTCTACGGATTCGTGACGTCCCGACCTACGTCATAGTCATGGGTCAAAGGCCAAATTATTTCCCGGGTCAAAAGTCAAAGTTTCCCCCCCTTCAGTGGCAAAATAGTCTTTTTACATTAAAATATTATTATTCTCGGTTTGCGTCGTTACAACCTACCCACCTTACAGAAATTTCGTCCTCGAAATGTACTCAAACAAGTGTGGGTACTGCCCTCTCATCAATTCCTCGGGTTCCCATGTCGCTTCCTCCACCTCGTGGTTCCGCCATAGCACCTTAACCAAAGAAATCGTCTTGTTCCTTAAGACATTTTCCTTCCTATCCAGAATCTGCACTGGCCGTTCCTAGAAGCTTAAATCTGTCATCAGTTCCAGTGGTTGCTCTGGCAGTGCATGAGAGTCATCCCGAAGATACTTCCGTAGCATAGATACATGGAATACGTCATGTACTCGGGAAAGCTCCGAAGGTAGTGCTAAACGATAAGCCACTGGACCAATCCTCTCGACAATCTCATATGGCCCAATATAACGAGGACTCAATCTCCCACGTCGTCCAAATCGAAGAATTCCTTTCCACGGCGATAACTTAAAAAAAAACAAAGTCACCAACCTCGAACTCCAAGTCTCCGATCCGCCGATCCGCATAGCTTTTCTGACGATCCTGAGCCGCCTTCAATCTTTCCCGAATAACCTGAACTGTCTCCTGGGTCATATCCATCAGATCCGGCCCCACTGCGGTTCTTTCTCCGATCTCCATCCAGCATACCGTTGTTCTGCACTGTCGACTATACAGTGCCTCATAGGGTGCCATCCCTATACTCGCATGGTAGTTGTTATTGTAGGCAAACTCCATCAATGGCAATCGATCAGCCCACGAATCCTGGAATTGCAACACACAGGCTCTCATCATGTCCTCGAGAGTTTGTATTGTCCTTTCAGACTGTCCGTCGGTCTGTGGGTGGAATGCTGTACTGAAGTGCAATTTTGTACCCAAAGTAGTCTGTAGACTCCTCCAAACCTGGAGGTGAAACGCGGATACCGATCCGACACGATCGACTCTGGGGTACCGTGTAGTCGGATGATCTCATTAATGAATAGCTGGGCCAAACGGTTGAGCTTGTACGTCTCACGTACAGGCAGAAAATGCGCTGATTTAGTCAACCGGTCCACTATCACCCAAACCCCATCAACTCCACTTCTTGTCTTCGGTAACTTGAAGACAAAGTCCATTGTAATATGATCCCACTTCCATTGTGGAATTGGAAGTGGCTGCATAGCCCCGTACGGACGCTGCCGTTCTACCTTGACCTGCTGACAGATCAAACACTTGCTGACAAACTCAGCTATCTCCCTCTTCATCCCTGGCCACCAATAATAGTCCCGGACGGTACGATACATCTTTGTCCCTCCTGGATGCATAGCATAGGCCGAACTGTGGGCCTCGTCTAAAATCTCTCTCCTCAACTCTGGTACCGTAGGTACACACAATCTCCCAAGCTTTACTAATGCTCCATCGCCCCTGACGGAGAAATCTTGTCTCTGTTCGGATTCAACCTCGTTTCTGTAGTCACAGAGTACCTGGTCCTGCAGTTGAGCCTCGATGATCCTGTCGACCAACACGGGTCGTACATGAAAACTAGCCAACAAGGCTCCCTGATCGTCCATCCCTAACATCACTCCGCTCTTCCGGAGTTCCACTAGCAAAGGAAGATACACCAATCTCAAGTGCGCAACTGATCCCGCCGACTTCCCACTAAGTGCATCAGCTACGACATTTGCCTTGCCAGGATGGTACTCGATGGTACAATCATAATCCTTCAACAATTCCAACCATCTCCGCTGTCTCATGTTGAGTTCCTTCTGAGTGAACAAATGTTTAAGACTCTGGTGATCGGTGAATATTTGGCATGTCACACCGAACAAATGATGTCTCCAGATCTTTAGGGCATGAACCACCGCTGCCAATTCCAAATCATGAGTAGGGTAGTTCAACTCGTGCGTCTTCAGCTACCGGGATGCGTAAGCAATCACTTTTCCATTCTGCATCAATACACAACCCAAACCCTGCAGCGATGCATCACTATATACCACGAACTCTCCACTGCTGTCTGGTAATGCAAGGACAGGTGCAGTGGTTAATCGGAACTTTAATTCCTAAAAACTCTGTTCACACTGGTCGTCCCACACAAACTTCACCCCTTTCTGGGTTAACCGAGTCAATGGTGCGGCAATCTGGGAGAAACCCTCCACGAATCTCCGATAGTAGCCTGCTAACCCAACAAAACTTCGTACTTCCGTCACCGTGGTCGGTCTTGGCCAATTTGTCACAGCCTCCGTTTTCCGAGGATCCACACTTATCCCCTCGGGTGATATAATGTGACCCAAGAATCCAATACTATTTAGCCAGAATTGACACTTGCTTAACTTAGAATACAGCTGCTCCTGTCGTAGTTTACCCAATACCATTCGTAAGTGCTCCTCATGAGCCCTGACTCTCTTGGAATACACCAAGATGTCGTCGATAAACACGATCACAAATTTATCCAAGTATGCTCGAAAGACCCGATTCATCAAGTCCATGAATGCAGCTGGTGCATTCGTTAGGCCAAAGGGCATCACCAAGAACTCATAATGCCCATACCTCGTCCGAAAAGCTATTTTCTGAACATCCCCCTTGGCTATTCTCAGTTGATGGTATCCTGACCTCAGATCTATCTTGGAGAAATATCGTGCTCCTCGTAACTGATCGAACAAATCATCGATCCTGGGTAAGGGATACTGATTCCTTACCGTAGCCTTGTTCAACTGCCGATAATCCACACACAACCGCAAACTACCCTCCTTCTTTTTCACAAATAAGACCGGCGCTCCCCATGGTGATGTACTGGGTCGGATAAACCCTAGATCCACCAGTTCCTGTAATTGGATTTTCAATTCTCGTAGCTCTGCCGGTGCCATACAATACGGTGCTTGTGAAATCGGTCGAGTCCCGGGGAGTAACTCGATCGTAAAGTCGATCTCCCGGGGTGGTGGTAACCCAGGTAAATCCCCTGGAAAGACATCAGGAAATTCCCGCACAATCGGAATATCCTCAATTCTCAAAGATTCATCTGTAGATTCTACCACATAAGCAAGATAACCCTGACACCCCTTCTGTAAAAGTTTTATAGCTATGAGTGCAGATATTACCTTGGGTGATGCGTCTCCACACTCCCCCTGAAATATCACTTCCGGTAATCCTGAACCTCTCAAAGTCAACCGCATGTTACTACAGTCGATGAGCAAATTGTACTCCGACAACCAATCAACTCCAAGTATCACATCGAAGTCGTGCACATTCATCAGAATTAAGTCTGCCGGAAATTCGACTCCCTCAATCTCCATAGGACAAGCTCGTATCTCCTGGTTCACTTGGTAGGTCACACCCATCGGTGTCCCCAATCCCATCTCGTGCTCAAGTGCGGTCACCTCACGGCCCAACAGACTCGCACAACGCGGTGAAATAAAAGAATGAGTTGCCCCCGAATCCATCAATGCACGAACAACCATGCCATAAATATGTACAGTACCTGTCAACACTCCCGGAATGGATCTGGCCTGCTGCTGGGTAACAGCATAGACACGAGCCATAGACTCTGCAGGTCGTCCCCGTCCTCTAGCTCCTCGATCACGACCACGCACAACACCGCGTGTCCGGCTGCTGTCAGTCTGGGATGCTGAGCTCTGTGCTCGCGTAGTACTGCCTCGAATCAGTGGACACTCAGAAGCATAGTGCCCCGGCTCACCACAAGCGAAACAAGTGACCTCCCTAGGTCGACCTGAATATCCTCTCGGTGAGATGCTCATCGGTGAGTACGGCCGCTGCCAAGCTCCAGAACGCTATCCAGACCGCTGAGGACTCCTGAACTGACCAGAACGTCCTCGGCTGCCAGAAGACGAAGATCCACCAGAATGTCCTCCCTTCGAGCCACGACGGCCCGAGAATCCCAAATGCGGGTGATCACGTCGCCGTGTCTCCCCCTCAGCTCGCTGACGTGCCAGGATACTGTTCTCAACCCTGGTCGCCGCATCAGTCAGATCCCTCATGGAAGCAAAGGGCGTTGCAGTCACCATCGCCTGAATCTCAGGTCGCAGGCCCCACTGAAATCTGCGACATCGATCCTCCTCGGTGATCACGAAGTTCTCAGTAAAACGAGACAACATCAGGAAGGTCTCCTCGTACTCTGCTACAGTCTGATCTCCCTGCCGGAGTTGCAGAAACTCCGCCTCACGGGCGTTACGGAACGACCGTGGATAGAACTGGTTGAGAAACCGCTCCCGAAAGGTCTCCCATGGAATGGTGTGAACGGTCCAGTCGGCCAGGACAAGGTTGTGCCACCATCGATAGGCGCTCCCATCTAGTAGGAAGGTCGCCAGTACGACACGCTCCTCCAGTGGACAGTGCATGACCTCGAAAATCCTCTCCCAGCGGTCAATCCACTGGTGTGCTTCCTCGGGGTCGGTTCCCCCACTAAAGTGCGTAGCACCCAGGCGCTGAGCCCGCTCAATGCTCGCAGTGTCTCCATTTCCTCCATTGCCCTCGTCAACACGTGCACGGGGTTCACGTCGGGGAGGCATATCCAACTGTTAAGAGGCAAACAGGTTAAAAGACATCGAAAGCGACCATGTACAAAGTACAAACCGCTAACCTAGTACTCTGACTGCTAATCCTAATGCTCTGATACCAAGCTGACAGGACCCGTCCCAATCCCACTGGGACCACCCGGGGACGTGACCTGCTCCCGTCTGAAAATGACTCTAAACATACCAAAATTACCCTTAAATAAAAACCGAATACTTAAATAGATAGATAACGTACAACCACAGTGTTTAAAGCGATACTGTCAGACAAGGGAAAGTAAAATACAACACGTGAGCACAATAGTCAGAGTACATTTATTCGGTGCTCAACCTACCCACAAGTGGGTGTACAGGTGCACAGCTAGGCAAACTAAACCTCTGCCTCCTCCTCCGGGTCCTCCTCCTCTATTTCTGTGTCAGGGTCTGGAGGGGTCAGTAAAACAAGGGTGAGTGGGCCAAAAATAACAGTTTAGAAATCAATTTAATAATAAAATAATCATAAGGTTTTACCCCTCCGTTTTCCAAATCTTGCATGCGGTGAAAACATGATATCATAACCATAAACCCACAATAATAATCGAAAGGAGAAACAAACATATCAGTGCACTGTAAAACCCAACCCAAATGATGTCACGGTTCTAAGGCTACGCGTTGCCACTCAGGGTCTCACACCCGAGATTCTCTAGGTACATCAGCTCCCGGTATCCCGTTCACTGCCCGAGGTATATGAACATGCCTTCCTGAGAGTAAGCAGCCCAACGGGGGTCAACTCCACTCAGTCAGGGCCCCGTGACTACTCCAGGGTCCACCCAGGCCAACGACCCTCCCTGGAGGAGACAATATACACAGGTAGGAAAGTACAGTACAATAACAGTATAGTTTGCCCTATGTCCCCCGGACATCCCAAACAAAATCCACATATAATCCAGACGGGTCTCATGCCCAAAACATTGTAATAACATATATAAACAGTTCATAAGACTCATCGAAATCATAAGTGGAAATAGTAAAACAGTTTATGCATGCAAGCCTTTTATAAATCAAACAGCCCACTCACACTCGGTCCTTGCTGCTCAACGATCTCTAAAACCTGTATTTTTATACCTGAGGGTTACTTAAGGACCCTATAACACCAATACCAAGACCCTAGAACAGATCCGCCTCAAAATCGCATCCCGGGCACTATTCCCGGTGCTTCAAACCCCATTTTGACTAATATAACGATCTCTGATCGACACGAAACCACCTTCAATGGATCTGTATCGTCGAAACCTTGAAAATGGTACCTGCCCCACCAAAATCACTGTTCACACGCGCCTCCAAGCTCCTGGTCAACGCGTGGGTCAACGCTGCTACAGTATTGCTGACGTCAGCAGTGACGTCATGCTGACGTCAGCATGACGTCATCACTGACACTTGTCAGGTGACACGTGGCATGTTCTGATTGGTCCCTGGTCTGACAACATCTGACAGGATGACGTCAGAAGTGACGTCAGCATGATGACATCATCATGCTACAGTACTGGGTCAGACCCGTTTGACTGGAACCGGGTCGCCGTCGACCCACGGCTTGACCCGATTCCACCGTACGATTCCGGCCACCATTTTCGACAGGGTTCATCCCTATAGGGTCGTCTAGGTCTGTTCTATGGTTCTACAATCTCAAAACAGGAAGAAAACTAGGAGAAACTCACCAGTCAGTCGTTGAAACTCACGGTCAAAGTCCGATCGTCTTCTCCGTCGATCCACGCCGTCTCCGTCGTCCAAACTGGTCCTGATCAACTCGTCTCTCACCCTAGGACAATTCTATCACCAAACAATTGATTTCCTTGAATTAAAACACATTGGTTCGAAACAGGGAAGAAAAACGGGGCTTTCGGGTTTTCGACCTTACCGCCGCCGTGTCGCCGCCGCAGGCCGCGCCGTCGTCCAGTTACGCTCCTGGGGTCCTCACGGTGTAAACTGGAGCTTCCCCTTCGTCGAGGTGCGGTGGATGTCGTGGTTTGCTTCTTGGACCCGATTCCTCTGTGTTTCGGGTCTGAGTTTTCACGGGGTTTTCAGACGGGGAAAACGGGCCGGTGGTCGCCGGTGATGCACGGTGATGATGGGTAGATGATGGTGGTGCTGCTGGTGGTTGGTTGGTGCGATGAGGGTGGCTGGTTCGATCGCCTGGGTTGAGAAAAAATGGAAGGAGATGCACGGGTTAGGGGGGCTGAATGTGTTTGTGTGTGTTTGAGAGAAAACAGGGAGGTGAGATCGTGCATGAAGTAGAAAAAGCAGAGGAAATGGAAGGCTAGGATGCATTTGGGCAGAAGATCCAACGGCTGGGATCAAATGGAGGGAAATTAAATGGTTATAATATAGTTAAATAGTGTAAGGTTGCTTTAATGGAATAGTATGGGCTTGGATGGGTGACACTTGTCACCAATCCACTGGTTTGATTTTTGGCACGGATTCCCATAATAAATTATTTTTTTATTTCGTTGTTCTCGGTTCGTAAATTCCGCTAAAACGCTTCCTTGACCATAACTTCTTCATACGAACTCCGATTTCGGCGTGCCGCCTGTCTACGGATTCGTGACGTCCCGA
The DNA here is from genome assembly GCA_032719365.1 of Prinsepia uniflora. Classification (NCBI taxonomy): domain Eukaryota; kingdom Viridiplantae; phylum Streptophyta; class Magnoliopsida; order Rosales; family Rosaceae; genus Prinsepia; species Prinsepia uniflora. Next base: position 50,453,595 of record CM064871.1, on the reverse strand, counting down.
CCTACGTCATAGTCATGGGTCAAAGGCCAAATTATTTCCCGGGTCAAAAGTCAAAGTTTCCCCCCCTTTAGGGGCAAAATAGTCTTTTTACATTAAAATATTATTATTCTCGGTTCGGGTCGTTACATGAGGTCATATGCCCGAGACAAAACCAAATGGGTCTCATACCCGAGTTTATCCTTTTAGAAATCCAAGGCCATTTCATTAAAACCAATAAAGAAATACAGACCCGTATAAGCACCGTATAAGGCCAAAACCTCGAAATACGTGCTTATACGTAACCACATACAAATGCACCCATGGAATTACAAACAAGCATTTAAAACATATAATAAACATTTATGCATGCACCAATTTAGAAAACAAGGTCCACTCACAAATCGTCCGAGCTGCCGCCTCCATTTGCGTGCCATACGGCTCCCCGAGCCGATCACCATCACCGGGACTCCCGAACCTGTCCAAATCGTAATAGAAGGTTACTAACTACTTAATTAATCTCCTACCAAAACCCCGTAATTTTCCCGAATTTCTAACTATTTTTAATCCCGAACCTAAACCTTCTGATGCCCCGAAACATATCGAGACGGTGTCCGATCGACACGAAACCAGTCCCAAAATGTTCGTTACATCGAATAGAAGATTTCCCGTGTTGAACACATCCCCAATTATACCCCACGCGCCCGCACGAGCCGCCTGAAGTGGCTGCGCGTGCGCTTCACGCGCCGCTACAGTACCTGCTGACGTCATCTGACAGCTGTCAGGTCTGACATGTCAGACTCTGACAGGTGCCACGTGTCATGCTCTCATTGGTCCACGTCACTGTGTTGTCAGTGCCACGTGGCAGTCTGACATGTGCCACGTGTCATCACGGCACTGGTCCACGTTTGTGCCACGTGTCAGCCCCTGATTGGGCCACGTCACTGACACACTGACATGTGACACGTGTCAGCTAATGAGTGGTCCACGTCACCTGACAATCTGACAGGTGCCACGTCATCATGCCACATCACCACCTTCAACCTCGCACAGCCGGTCCGGTCCAACCCCTGCAACTGGACCGGCGTAACCGGTCCAGGCTTATTCCGGCCCAATTTTTCGCCGTTTTCAATCCTAATCAATCCTAACCTTCCTAATATGATCCTAGGAACATGTTTGGATGATCAAAATAAAGAAAAACCCAAAGAACCCGAGGTTTGATTTTTGAACCTCACGGTTCAGTTTTTCCATTTTCCCTTCCATGGCTTCCCAGCCGTTAAACCCAATAAAAACCTTCATATTAAGTCCCTAGCAACCTATTTAGTTCAAACCAATCATCCAAATCGACCCATAACAACAAAAACATGATTTTGGGTTCAAAAACCAAAACCGAGCCATACCTCGGGTTCGGTCTCCGCCGTGTACGGTGGCTTCCTCTTGGCCGGCCACCATCATCCTCAGTCCTTCCCTCACGTCTGGTCTCAGTCCTGGTCGAAATGGGGTTGGGTTGGCTGGGTTTGGGTTGCACAAAGATGGAGAGAAAAGAGTGAGATCGGGTGGGTTTGTGTGTGTGTGTGTTTGAAATGGGGAAAAGGAAATGGTTTGCACGGTGCATGAAGGAATATGGTGTCCATTGGATGGGTGACACTTGTCACTCTTCCATTGGGCATCAAGACAAATATCTGGGCCCACTAGAGTCTAAGAGTGAACCCGTTTCGTAATTCGTGCAATGGTACGTTCGAATTTCCGTGAACCGTAACTTCGCCGTCGAACGTCCGAATTCGACGTGCCACCTGTCTACGGATTCGTATCGTCCTTATCTACGTAACGGTCTTCGGCCCTCAGCCATCGGACCTCTCGGTCAAAAAGTCAACATTTGACCCCTTTTTATCCAAAATTACCAAAATGCCCCTAAACTTCCGAACGTCATAACTTCTTCCTCGAACGTCGGAATTGAACGTGCCACCTGTCTATGAACTCGTGACGTCACGAACTACGTCATGGTCATCGGTCAAAGTCCATTTGACCGCCCGATCAAAAAGTCAACGTTTTGCCACCATCAGCGGCAAAACGGTCATTTTGCATCGTTCGTCCGATTTCGCTCTACTAATCACGGATTAGCCTCACTAATCGTGATTAGTCACTAATCTAATCTAGGAATTTGGGACGGGTCGTTACAACCTTCCCTCCTTAATTAATTTCGTCCTCGAAATTCCAACCGACTCTAATCCAACCGTTCTTCCCTCCGTAATTAGTTTCGTTCTCGAAACTCCAACTATCCTGATTCCACCTCCACCTTGTGGAAATAATTCGATCTACCTCGCAACACGCGTACACTCGTACACCAACTAACCAGAAAAATACTTACTCGTCTGCCGCCAGACGTACCACTAACACTCACATCGTATCGACTACATTCGACCACGTCGAAGAACAGTAGTCATATGCTCCGAACTGACACCACTTGTCAGATCTACCATTTCGTTGACACAACAACTCTACGGTTCCTTGCTCAATCTCCAACCTATCATGACGTCTGCTCCCACTGGGAGTCACCAACCCGCACTCAACGATCTACGTTGACACCTCCGACAAACTGTCACCACTTGACAGTCGTCAGTCAAAAACTAACACTATACCCACTTGTGGTTACACTAACCACCAACATACTCATCCTGAGTATACGTATACCAACATCTAACTCGACCTGCGTGTAACTGGACCCATCAGAAATACTATGACCCCACGCACAGTATCCAATGTCCAGTCCACGACCTCAACTAATCCGATGGTATCGGAACCAATCCGACTACCAACAAGTTCTCCAACGTATCACTGGTATACCCAGAATACCGCTGCCAGACACCACAAGCCTATCTAGTATCGTACCTCGAACAACGTACAAGGTACAGACACCTACCCATCAATCAGTCTACAACCACCTAGGTTGTAGCCAATCACGTTTCAATAATGGAGTCCATCTGTCCAATCCAGTATTAGACAAATCGAGACTCCAACCCATCATCTATTCCCAATTCCGAATCTGAATCCGCAACTTCGTAAGAAATCCCGAATCCAAACTCAGAAATCATATCCCTGACCATTTCCCAAATTCGAATCCAAAATCATCATTCCGTAAACTAGTATTAGGAATGACCATTCCGAACCCAAATCCATAAAAGAAAATCTACAGTCAAGCTCTAGAATCAAATCCTGAATCGTCACCCAGAATCCGATTCCAAAACCCAAATCCAGAAATCCTCTTTCAAGTTCCAAAGTCAAATCCTGAATCGTCATCCAGAAATCTGATTCCAAAACTTGAAATCTCTTTTACGTCTACCCAGACGCACCAAAACCGAACCTATCGGTTACCCGTTTAAACAATTACCTCAATACCTTTGATTGACTTCATAGGGAAGCCAATCCCAACATCAACACGTCTAGGTTGACCATATCCAACCACGTCGGAAAACTACTCATCGGACAACTACTCATGCTAGTAATAAGCCATATGGGATTTACCTCGAAAAGAAGTTCAGTCCCATCATGCTCCACTCAACATCCAAGTAAGAGTAATAAACTCTCCACCTATCTGGATATCCAAATCATGATCCAGATCCAACACTACGTCAACCGACCATAGACGTCACGATCCCCGATCGTAACGACGTCCAAAGTCCTCAACCATTTCCCACATATAAATAGATTAGTCAACAACGAGACACGCCGAGACTGTGGGTTCTCACTGATTACCTCATATCGATCCTTGTCATTCCACCGTGGAAAACCAAGAACGATCCAACACGATGATACCAAAATTCATCATATGTGAATGCAACCAAAACTCATTGCATTCACCACGTCACGTAACCAACATCATCTGTCACCAAGAAGAAAATGAGAAATCTCAGTCACCCCACTTCGATATGCTCAACTCCACCTGATGACCCAAGACAAATCCCGGGTCCACCAACCAATACACGATCAGCGTACTGGTGACTCAACCATCCTCTACCGTCATCTACCATCATCTACCACGGTAGAAACTGAAAAGTCACCCAAAATGACGTCGAAATACCCAATACCAATGCGAAAAACCTGCATTCCTCTCGCCACCTCAATCGCAACCTCTCGCGATTCCGAAGTTCCAACAAGATTGGAAACAACATACCCAGACATCAACCACTTGTCCCCTAACCAGTTTAACTCTATCTGAGATCCACTCCTGAACCACAGATACCGAACATATCCCCATTACGACGGATGTGACTCGGCGTCATCACAATCACCAGCACTAGCACCAGCACTAGTACCAATATCATCACCTGTCAGCATCAACACACAAGCATCCACACTAGCATCAGTACTAACACTAGCACACCGTGTGCAAACTGATAACTCTGGATCTCCGCTCACACCGAGCGACGACCCCGCACCTCTGCTCGAATAGGAGAAACTCTACCTCCTTCGTACCAAACAACTATGAGTACAGTCATCCTGACAACTCATACGAGAAAAGGAAACGTCCCCTGAACGTCCTCGATTCCCAACAACCATAACTACAACTACTCTCAGTAGTAGTGCCTGCCACAACTTGTGCAGACCTAACCACCAGATATAGCGATCTAGACTCCGCATCCAACGGAATCCATCGACCGTACCAACTACTCTGTATCCCCGCTCTGGGATTCCATCGACAAGTACCAACCCTGGTAACTTGTCCAACCAATCACTAACCAATTGTAACTCGACTCAACCAATGTCGTCTACCAGGTCGCCCAAGACCTTAGTTGCACCAAACCACAACCGTGTAGCATGACAACCAACTAAGTCTAACCGATAAGTACAACCCCGACTGCGAAGTGCAGTTCCAACACAAGCTGACATGACTAGACCGACTAACGAACCCAAATCTGAATAGTCGTCAATGTCACACCACTCTCCAACTCACATTTCCGAACCAGACAACCTAATGTAGGGTTCCACAATCACATCTAGGGTCAATATGAACCCAACTACAAGCTACCAACTGCAGAAAGCAGTAAAATAAACAACCTGACCGACTCCGCGGTCTTGACATCGTAAAGACGTCAATCTAACAAGGATTCCTCGAATCCGACTGCTAACTGCCGACTGTAGTAAATCCATCTAACTCAACCATATCCGAACATCCAACTCAACAATATTCGACCATCCGATGATCACAATTCCCAGCTAGTCGTCGGAACCAATCTTACGACGTCGTGAAAGACGATCCCAACTAACCGTCTTACGATCAAAACGTTAACGTACAGGTACGATCATCCTTCTATAGGGTCCCACACTATCACACACGATAGAACTATGGCAACCTCGACATCTAGCGACGAACCAAAACGATCCTATCCTACTAACTATCGTATCGGCACCCCAACTATCAAGTTGATCACGAACTGTAGCCACTTGAGATATCACATCCTCGACCTCCGTACATTCCAAGAGCTACACGGTTGCTCGAATAGAGACAACCCCGCTCTAATAAGCATCCTATGAGCAATCCTATGCTCTGATACCACATTGACAGGACCCATCCCAATCCCCCCGGGATTAGTGCGGGATGACCCTGCTCCTGTCTAACACGAAGTGTCAGACAAGGGATATTTCCGACCTTTGCCCTCCCGGGCTATCAGAGTACGCCAGGATCCGGAGGAGGCATGTGATATCTCGGTCTCTGCTACAGTCCACATCCGATGTCAACCTGAAGGGTAGTCAAAACATTAAAAACTGTGAGTGGACAAAACAAGAGTTTATAAAAACATTTAATAAGAAGACATTTGTACCCTTCACTAAAAAGCATGCATGCATTGGAAAACCATTTAACCAAAGAAATCATACGTGGGAACTAAGCCCAAATCAGATACAAACTAAGGTCGAAAGGACCACAATGAAAACGACCATACGGGCCACTGCCCAAATCCATACGGGACTCGGCCCCAAACCATAAAGAAACCAAGTAAACGAGCCACTGCTCAAATCCTGTGCACACCTGTGCACACCACATATCATATATATCATATATATAAGTCACACAACCAATCCTGTCACGGTATCCAAAGCTACGCGCGTGCTACCCGGGTCTCAATCTGAGTCTTCTCAAAGTCAAGGTCAATGTCCGCAGACCACTGACCCTACCCGAGGTAATAGTAATCATAGCCTTCCTGAGAGTAAGGAACCCAACTGGGGGGTGACTCCACTCAGTCGGTGCTCCGTGACTACTCCGGGGTCCACCCAGGCCAACGACCCTCCCTGGAGGAGATAGTAGAACATGTAAATCAAGGTAGATGAACATATATATACATAACATAAACATTCATGACTGGTTCCCCTGAACCGTCATGATCCATAATATCCATAATCAGGTAACATGCCGGTTCCCATAAACCGTCATGTACCGTAATAACATAACCAGGTAACATGCCGGTTCCCATAAACCGTCATGTACCGTAATAACACAACCAAGTAACATGCCGGTTCCCATAAACCGTCATGTACCGTAATAACCAACAAGGGTTCATGCCGGTTCCCATAAACCGTCATGAACCATGATACCATAACAAGGGTTCATGCCGGTTCCCATAAACCGTCATGAACCTGGGAATCCATTTAAGGTTCCCTGACCTGAAATCAAAACCGTAAAGTGACTGGGTCTCGTGTCCGAACATAGGACATCAGCTGGGCACCGTGCCCGAAATCTGAGGTCATATGCCCGAGACAAAACCAAATGGGTCTCATACTCGAGTTTATCCTTTTAGAAATCCAAGGCCATTTCATTAAAACCAATAAAGAAATACAGACCCGTATAAGCATCATATAAGGTTGAAACCTCGAAATACGTGCTTATACGTAACCACATACAAATGCACCCATGGAATTACAAACAAGCATTTAAAACATATAATAAACATTTATGCATGCACCAATTTAGAAAATAAGGTCCACTCACAGACCGTCCGAGCTGCCGCCTCGATTTGCGTGCCATATGGCTCCTCGAGCCGATCACCATCACCGGGACTCCCGAACCTGTCCAAATCGTAATAGAAGGTTACTAACTACTTAATTAACCTCCTACCAAAACCCCGTAATTTTCCCGATTTTCTAACTATTTTTAATCCCGAACCTAAACCTTCTGATGCCACGAAACATATCGAGACGGAGTCCGATCGACACGAAACCAGTCCCAAAATGTTCGTTACATCGAATAGAAGATTTCCCGTGTTGAACACATCCCCAAATTCTCCCCCACGCGCCCGCACGCGCCGCCTGAAGTGGCTGCGAATGGGCTTCACGCGCCGCCTGAAGTGGCTGCGCGTGGGCTTCACGCGCCGCTACAGTACCTGCTGACGTCATCGTTGACGTCAGCATGACGTCATCTGACAGCTGTCAGGTCTGACATGTCAGACTCTGACAGGTTCCACGTGTCATGCTCTCATTGGTCCACGTCACTGTGTTGTCAGTGCCACGTGGTGGTCTGACATGTGCCACGTGTCATCACGACACTGGTCCACGTCTGTGCCACGTGTCAGCCCCTGATTGGGCCACGTCACTGACATGTCAGTGCTGACTGTGCACTGACATGTGACACGTGTCGGCTGATGAGTGGTCCACGTCACCTGACAATCTGACAGGTGCCACGTCATCATGCCACATCATCACCTTCAACCTCGCACAGCCGGTCCGGTCCAACGCCTGCAACTGGACCGGCGTAACCGGTCCAGGCTCATTCTTTCCCAGTTTTTCACCGTTTTCAATCCTAATCAATCCTAACCTTCCTAATATGATCCTAGGAACATGTTTGGATGATCAAAACAAAGAAAACCCAAAGAACCCGAGGTTTGATTTTTGAACCTCGCGGTTCAGTTTTTCCATTTTCCCTTCCATGGCTTCCCAGCCGTTAAACCCAATAAAAACCTTCATATTAAGTCCCTAGCAACCTATTTAGTTCAAACCAATCATCCAAATCGACCCATAACAACAAAAACATGATTTTGGGTTCAAAAACCAAAACCGAGCCATACCTCGGGTTCGGTCTCCGCCGTGTACGGTGGCTTCCTCTTGGCCGGCCACCATCATCCTCAGTCCTTCCCTCACATCTGGTCTCAGTCCTGGTCGAAATGGGGTTGGGTTGGCTGGGTTTGGGTTGCACAAAGATGGAGAGAAAAGAGTGAGATCGGGTGGGTTTGTGTGTGTGTGTTTGAAATGGGGAAAAGGAAATGGTTTGCACGGTGCATGAAGGAATATGGTGTTCATTGGATGGGTGACACTTGTCACTCATCCATTGGGCATCAAAACAAATATCTGTGCCCACTAGAGTCCAAGAGTGAACCCGTTTCGTAATTCGTGCAATAATACGTTCGAATTTCCGTGAACCGTAACTTCGCCGTCGAACGTCCGAATTCGACGTGCCGCCTGTCTACGGATTCGTATCGTCCTTATCTACGTAACGGTCTTCGGCCCTCGGCCATCGGACCTCTCGATCAAAAAGTCAACATTTGACCCCTTTTTATCCAAAATTACCAAAATGCCCCTAAACTTCTGAATGTCATAACTTCTTCCTCGAACGTCGGAATTGAACGTGCCACCTGTCTATGAACTCGTGACGTCACGAACTACGTCACGGTCATCGGTCAAAGTCCATTTGACCGCCCGATTGAAAAGTCAACGGTTTGCCACCATCAGGGACAAAACGGTCATTTTGCATCGTTCGTCCGATTTCGCTCTACTAATCACGGATTAGCCTCACTAATCGTGATTAGTCACTAATCTAATCTAGGAATTTGGGACGGGTCGTTACATTTATACTTAAAAAACAATCTTCACTACCAATATCCAAAAATAGATCAAATATAATTGAGGGAATGTTTTTCAGTTCGAAACAAAATTGGAACCATTCCTAAAAGTATAATAGTAATGCAAGGTAAACTAAAATCTTAATAGCAGTCCATACAAAAGGTAGATATGCCCCCCAAGCCACATCACCTCGTGTATATCACATACAAATGCCGCCACCTTATCTGCACCCGTGTTGAGACATGCCTTATTCGAAAGTGGGGCAGTTTCTTTGCAAGTGGGTTTATAATGCCCATCGCCACCACACCATGAGAAAATAGTGGCCATTTACTCCTCTCCTTGTGAGGGCATACGTTTCCTTTTTAGGCGACTAGGCATAACCTTTTCTTTCGGGGGTAGAACAACAATATTCTTTACACTTTCTAGGATATTCCAAGCTCTTTGCAAGAGTACAGGGAAAATGGAAGCGAAATATGCCCTCTCCCAAGTATCACTTGTGTAATAAGTAGAAGAAAATGTATACATAGGAATGTTCATCTGCAGACATATGGTAATATCATGCTTGCATGGAAATTTGTCAAGAAAGAACTTTCGACATGAGTACATTTTATTGCACAAATGCACCAAGCTATCTAAATCAACATCAAATACATTGAACTCCATCTCATTGATCTTTACAATGTTCACCCTCCCTGCATCTATAACCCAGCTTGCCAATTTCTTCTCACCAAAGTCGAGATACAATATGGAAGTGCAAGTTGATGTTTTCACTTTTCTCTGTGTAAACCATCATTGCAGCATACTATGTATTTCATCTATAAGCTGAAAAACCAGAAGGAGCCTTGCATACCTCAAAATCGAATTAATAGACTCAAAAATGTTTGTTATCGTTACATTGTAATGTTTTCCATCACAATGAGCTATTGACCATCTTCGTAGCCCAATCTGATTCAAGAAATCAAGAACCTTTCATTTTGTATGTTACCAAACTCTCAGTTGAACTCCTTAAGCCTATAAGCCTACGCTGCCCACTCGAATTGGTATAGGATCTTGTTATTTTTCTTCAAGTGACACTTACTCTTCATGTTACCCTTCAGATCATAAAGACATACCCCATGAATTGCTTGAGGAAAAATATTGTTTATTACATTAGGTATGTTGTAATTTCTATCTGGGAGTACCACAAGATTGGGATGCAACTTGATTGACCTCAACATACTAAAAAACTAATCTGATGAATTGTCGCATTTCAAATCCCCTATTCCAAATGTAATTGGGTAAATATTCCTATTATCATTAAATGCAATTGAAACAAATAGAGCACACTTGTATTTTGACTTCAAATGTGTGGCATCTATGCAAGGATCGGTCGTATGCAACTCGTAAATCCTTCAATAGACGCTCCTAGAGCAACAAACAAATATTTAAAATAATTCCCTTCCTCTGTATGTATGTAAGTCAACGTACCTGAATTAGTGCACTCTAATTCATGAAAATATGAAGGAAACAGCGCAAACGATTCCTCAGGTTCCTTCTAAGTTTTTTATAACATCACTTCTTACTTCCCAATGTCGTTGTACAACTTATATTGATCCTAAAATGGTGCTTCACATCATTTTTAACATCCCTCAGTTTAAATATAGTTTATGCATCCTTCAACCTATCTTCTATTGAATCTGATGCCAAAATACTGATGTACCTCGAACGGGCATTGCTGATGGATCTACAATCATGAGTATGTGCGCCTTCATAATGCACCACCTGAAACTGCCTAGCATCAAACTTCCACACCCTTACACCCCAACTGCATTCTGATTCCTTGCATTTCACAAACAACCTATTATGGTATGACCTTGATTTTCTCTATTATTGTCTGACCTTGCTATTCTTATCTGAAAGTGCCCTATAACAGCTGCTAATTGTATTAACCCCCGCAAATCTCCCTTGGTGCAAAATACCTACCACACCACCAATTTTGGATCCCACTTCACACTATGTAGGCCTCAACAATAATTTGGCATTGCCAATTGACATTTCAGTGGACTAGGCGCATTATGTCTTAATCCCCTTTATCCCCTACATCCACCTCTCGAGCCATCACTGACTTCTATGTTAGGCATTGAGTTTACAATGATAATCCCACCCATTGAACTATCAGTAACATCTTCTTCTCCTGTATTTACTCCATACATATTCATTCCAACAACAACTTCACTATTCCCACCGAGTGACCTTGTATTAAACTGAGATCCCAAAGTGTCTACATTAACCATTTCATCTCCATCAACTGCACCATCCAAGTCAAAAATTGATAGCCAATCTGGATTGCCATCTTCAACACTTGGCATTTGATTGTTACCCCCTTGTACATAAAAACACCCATGCATATGCCTCAAGTTATTGTCACTTGATCCTACCAATTCATCATCCATAATTATCTTCGAATCTACAACTAACGAAAACATACTTGGTGATATTACTTGCTTTATGTGGTTCAAATAAAATTGGAGATCAACCCCATCTTCAATTGACAAAAGCTTATGCCTTCCCCCGGAAATAGGTACCGCATATTTCAAACCCATTCTTTCTTTGTTGGCATCGACATAAGCAATACATAAAACTCGCTTCACAAGCTCCTTATAACTTATACTATCTAAAACTATAATCCCTTTACTTTCTTTACTTTCGTATCTACAATTCACCTTTCTTCACCTATTTCCCATTGCAGCAAATTAGAATTCCCAAGGCATCATCCAGTCTTGCATTCATCACACGAAATTTCTATTTCAACAATTGTCGGTTGTTGACCGTTCTCTACCTTTTCCTCATATTTGTGTCCAACTTATCTCCCATTTATGTCCAACTTATCTACTGTTTATGTCCAACTTATCTAACTTTTATGTCAAACTTATCTATTGATTTGTCTACCGTTTATGCTTTACTCATTTACCATTTATGTTCCACTTATCTATGTTTATGTACTACTTATCTACCATTCATTTCATAAAGTATACCTTGTCCTACTTATCTACCATTTATATCATACTTATCTATCATTTGTATAATACTTATCTACCATACTTTTAGAATTATTTATTTCATTACTTAGGACACTTTACGGTGTTCCTTTCAACCAACACTAGAACACCACCTCCAACTCCAGTTCAACCCAGTCTTGCAGCTGCATTCCATGGATGTTGAGTTTGAGAAACAAAATGGAAAATTAATTCATGGATCTATTCGGAAAACATCTAAGTTCAATATCATAATTAATTCATATTAACTATAAAAGATTCACTTGCATTGGCTAGCTGACGCGATTTGCCTCGTCTTTCAAAAATTGAAATTCCTCATTCTTGTTACTGGTTTTTAATGGAGCAGCGATGGTCCAACGATGGTGAAGGTGTCGGATGGTGCAAGGGTGTGTTGTCTACTAAAGGCTCTACCACTTGTTAACCGGTGGAACCACCTGGTGACCACACCTAAGTCTGGTGTCGATGATATGGGTGTTCTTTGTGTAAAGAAGATGAGTGGCAGACATGTACATGGTTGTGTTTATGTCTTCTTTGAGCTGGATTTACTTTCTTCAACCTTAAATCAAAGGATTTTCTGGGATGTGTGAGAGTTTAAAAGGGCTTATTTGCCTCCATCTCTCCTCTTTTATGCTCTTCATTGTCGAAGGGATTTGAGTTCATTATAGGTTTGTATCGGCTAGGAAGGAAATAATAGAAACAAAAGCGAAGTAGCTAAGTGGGTGCAAAGCTACTTCTCTTCTTTATGTATACGGGGTCAGATTTTGTAATAACTCAAAACTAGTTTCTTGTTTTCACAAACAATTTCGAAATATGGTATCTACGTGTTTTCAATCTCAAAACTGGCTATCCATGATAATTCTCCTATTTTTTATCAGTTTATGTGTGAATTTACCTTAGACTTCTTATTTAGTTTTCTTAGGCACGCCTTTGATAAATTTTTAATTCTCTCGCCTTTGATAAATTTTTAATTCTCTCGAACAAATTAAATTTTTTGATTATGCCACTTTGATGGGTTGTTTTCTTCATGATTCTTTCCGGTTTTATTAAAGTTCAATCATTATTTTTTACCTACTTATGGTTAAAGTGTGTCCTTTGAGACTAAATTCTAGTTCAACCATTACTTTAAGGTTTATTAGGCTAAATGCATCATGAACAAGCCAGTTATTCTCAAAATATATCAAAAACCACAATTTGACTCACTTTGCACTAGAAATTGGTGCAACCATAAAACTTTTGCACCATTTAACTAAAACCATCATTAACACTGTTAATGCTAGTTATGTGGTAGGCTATTTTAGTCATTTCGAAGTTACCTCCATCCATTCATCTCAAAAAAAGTACGAGGAAGAACATGATGAAATCTATAAGAACCCTTCTGAGTTTCCTCAAACTTCCCATAATCTCAAAACTAAATAAGAATCAAGGAGAAAAAAAAAACGAAAAATGAAGCCAAACCCATAAAATCAAATTAAACCCAAATCAAGGCCTAAATAAGAACCCTTTGCTCGCTCGGGAACATAATCTGAAGTGCGATGTTGGCAGATTTGATCCACCACTTAATTTCGTCCTCAAGGTTCTGTGATGGCTTTTTTTGAACCTCTTCAATGCTCAGTTTCTATAACCCCAGCGTCGATAAGCTCTCCTCCAGGAACTCTCTTCGTCGACTGTTGTAAATGTGCAAACACTCCTTTTCTGAACCCCACTGCCACAATGGGTTTGTCGATCCCGTGGAGATCGTTTATGGTTCCAGACGAAAACACATCAATCATGATGATGTAATCATCGATCAGCTGGGCTATAGAGCTTCGGTGCTCCTCACTGTTCTCGATGATCTCCTCTTCATCATCTTCATCTTCCGAGCCAAATGATAGCCCCCTGTTCGACTCGCTAGACTGAGTTCCAGAGACTCGCCGTTGCGCTCGGCCAGGGACTTGAACTCATCCTTGAGGCAGAACATGGCCTGCTGTATAAGTTCCACGACCGTGTGAGGCAAGGCCCGATGAACTTATCGAAACATATGAGAGTCTAGTTCTAAATGGTAGAGATGAGATCATCGGATTGGTTTGGGTTTGATTTGATTTTCTGGGTTTAACCCAATTTTTCAATTTTTTTTCAGCCTTGATTCTTTTTTAATTATGATATTTTTTTCGGCCTTGATTCTTATTTAGTTTTGAGATTGGGGAAAGTATGAGAAACCCCATATATTTCATCATTTTCTTCCTCATATTTGTTTGAAATGAATGGATAAAGGAGGTAATGCCAAAATGACTAAAATACCATACCATATAACCAGCATTAACATCGTTAGTGATGGTGTTAATTAAATTGTACAATATTATCGGTTTTTAGTGCATGGTGGGTCAATTGCAATTTTTGGTATATTTTTGAAATTAATTAACGTATTTTTGATATATTTAATCTAATAAACTTAATTTTAATGTCTTACTTAATTATAAATCCACGCTATTGTCGATTTTAGCCCTGCGTTCTTTTCTTGCTGAAGATCCTTATTTCGTTAAAAAAATAAAAAGTAAAAGAAAATGGGTGGGCTGCTAATCAGTATTAATTATCTTACACGTAGCCGTGGGCTCATCTTGAGTAAATGGCGGGGAATGGGTTTGGGGCTAACATTCCCTAACAAGCTTGAAATGATTAAAGATTGAAGTTACAATTAATTCTCACAACCGCAAACTCAGGCCAATCAATTGGAAATTTGGAACATTCATTCAATTTCAACCATTAAATAATTCTGAAAGTAACTTTGAAACGCCCAAAGTCCAAAGTTGCCAATCCGGCAGTCATATCATACGTTCATAAATGCCCTTTATTTAAATATCTCCCTTTTTAACAAATTGTAAACGATAGGATAAAGATATAAATTAAAAAATTAATTAAATTAATTTAAATAATTTTAAAATAAATATTGATAGATATTTTCAATTATCAGATTTAATATTTATCAAAATTATACAAAAAGAATAATACACTAAATAATACAATTTGAATCCCTTAGATATTATCATGACCATTTCTAGCCGTATAATTAATCTTTGCAATCATAAAAAACGAAAAACCTTAGAGCATTTTCATGGGAGATGTCAAATTCCAAACATCAAATTTAAATTTGATGGCTGACGTGGCAATTTGACATTTATACAATTTTACACTCCACCCGATATGTCAAATTAAATTATTATTTTAAATGAAAGTAGGAAATAAACTGGAAAGAGAAAGAAGGAAACAAAATCAAAAAAGAAAATAATAAATGAAAGTAGCTGCCAGCTGTTTTAAAAAAATAATAAAATATTCATTTGACATCTTGTTTTTGAGATGTCAAAAATAACAGCTGAACCACCAGCCTTCATTCCACATCAGTTTTGACAATTCGGTTTGAGTGGTGTGAGATGTCATTTATAGCCATTAAATATCTATGTGGCACTTTTGACATATCGGTTGGAGATGCTCTTATAAAGTCAATATGAAATAAGAACTACTTAGACTAATTTGCACAA
This sequence comes from Prinsepia uniflora, assembly GCA_032719365.1. Classification (NCBI taxonomy): domain Eukaryota; kingdom Viridiplantae; phylum Streptophyta; class Magnoliopsida; order Rosales; family Rosaceae; genus Prinsepia; species Prinsepia uniflora. Next base: position 50,438,246 of record CM064871.1, on the reverse strand, counting down.
AACATGCTAAAAAACAAATAACTCAACAAACTTACAAATGAGCTATTTATATCGTTGTCAATGCATATCATTCAAGTTATTACCGTGTCTGTAAGATTCTGAAGTCAACATTAATAAACACATTTAGACACACTAAATTAATCCATATTTAATGATTGTACTTAATTTGACATTCTATTTAGCACAAAAAATAATATTAAGTAATTTAATTTACTAAAATAACACTATTTTTTTAATCAACCCCATCGAATAATTTAATTAATTTAGTAAATTAAGATGATGCAAATATCAATTTTCGTTTTAAAATCACACTAATCATTACATGACCCTACTTTATTTCTGATAATCTTAGTATATTGATAAAAAAAATAAAACAAAATATGTAAAAACCTATAATTTTTTTTGACGAAAAAACCTATCATTATTTATCCTCACATATATCGGTTTTTTTACTGTGAAACAGTTATAACCGATCGAAGAAAAAAAAAAGGAAAAATAGAAAATTTTAAAATAGAAAAACAGCAGCCGGTAACGCTCTTCCACCTTATCCAAGTATCCAAACTTCCCCTCTCCCGTGGCCCGTTTTAGCAAAAACGCACGCCGTCGGCATTGGTGGCATTCGCGGCGGAGGGAATCTCAAAATGCCAGAGCCTCCCGACGGCCTTAACCAAATGCTTCCTGCAGAGAAACTCCTCCGCGAATGCCTTCTCTACCTTCCGATCCACATCGTGCAGGAACACGTGCGTCACACCGGATCCCTGCCTTCTCCTGGCCATCACAGCCGCCGAGAATATAGCCCCCATCCGGCCCGGCGCCTCCGGAAAATATCCACGCGGCGCGTCAATCATGATGAGGTCCCACTCCTTATAGTACACCTCGTCCGGCAGGTTGCTGAGCGCCAACCTGCACTGCGTGTTGTCGCGCAGCGTTGCAACTGCCGGCAAACAGGAAGGTTCGGAGCGGTAAGACGAGAGGAGATCGTCTGCCTCCTTGAGCTGCGTTCTATATCGCACCGTGCTTGCCCGGAGCATCGGCGCGTCCTTCAAAACCGTCTGCACCCACTTAGGATCCTCCTCCAGGAACAGTGTCTCGCCGCGTGGATTTAACGAGGCCCACATCAGCGAGTCGAAGCCCAATCCGAATACCAGGAAGTTGCAGGGCGCGCGGGATCTCAGCACCTCGAACGACACCCCGATCTCGCCGCGCGACTGTTGCGGGGTCTGGTGTGACGTGGCGTAGTGAATAACGGCTTGCAGCTGGATCGCCGTAGGAGAATAACTATTGTTTACGGCGCCCAGAATTGCGGGGCCGGCCAGCGAGCAGAGAACGGAAGTTCCAGCTCGGCTGAAACTCGTGATCAGTAGCGCGGCGCCGATTAACAAAACCAGAATCACCACAAGAAACCTGGGCCTCTCCGTCAACGAGCTGCGGCTCTTCATCTTCCCAAACTATCAACAACAATAGTTATATAAAATGAAAAAAGAAAACAAGTGAAAATGTGATTTAAATAAAGTAAAATTTCGAATTGGCGATTGGGATTGAGATTGAGTTTGAGGGAGGAGGAGAATGTGAGAATTAATAAATATAATACAGATGGTGGGGGCGGCGAAGCGGTTTTTTTTTTTTTTTTTTTTTTGCGTGTGGTTTTTCAGTCAAAGATTTAGAGAGAGGGGTTTGAAGAGAGGTAATTTAGTATGGAGGAGCAGGAGGAGAAGAGAGAGGCACGTTTTCGCAGCAAAACTTGCCTTGTCTGGCTTTGGGTGCGCAATCTCTCGTCCTTGTTTCGACATGCCGACCCACAGGAAGCCACGTGGAATTACTTATGCCCATGATAAGATCTGCTATTACCACAAGTGCCCCATCCCAACTCAAAACCAACATGTGTCGGTAGGTATTGGCCAGAATTTGCAGAATATAGATGGTCTCATATGGCTTCTTCCCCTACGTTTTCTTTTTCTTGTTTTAAAATTTTAGATTTCAAATATTTGAAAGAAATGGATCAAGGAGACCGAGAAAATTACACATAAATATCAAGACACAAGTACATACGTGGTTTACTTGAATCGGGTTATGTTCATAGGACAAACTTTCCGAGATAGTTATTATTGATAATAATGTGTTTACATATTTGTGGCTTTGAACTATTGATGGAGTATGTGAAGAGGATGTCTCCATATCATGTTGTGGAGTTGTGAGATTGTTGTACAAATGAGGGGGATGCCCTCCTTAAATAGGCAAAGGCTAGGATTTCCTTTACAATATGGGTTTCGTATTGGATTTAGACCCGACCTAAATGTAGGGTGAAATCTCGTCCGAACAGTAGTCCTCCAAGTCCTTATTCAAGATAGTGTCTTGGTTGAGGACTTGAAAAAACAGACTGAATACGGGCTGAACTAAGTAGTTGTTGATCTGGCTCGAAACCCAACATGAAGCAGCATTCAGTATGAGGTTATACTCAGCTAGAGGCTGTGCTCATCTCAAGGCTACTCAACAAGGGAAGACATTCATCGAAGGCTACTCAGCTTGAGGTGATCGCTCTGTGCGAGGCTGCTCGATGTGAGGGATGCTCAGCTAGAGGCGACCGTTCTGTGCAAAGATGCTCGGCTAGAAGGCGGTCATTCCGCGCGAGGCGGCTCAACTAGAGACAATCACTCATGGAGGCGGCTCAGCCAGAGATATTGCCCATTGCAAAGTAGTTTGGGTAGAGGCAATGCTCATCGTGAGTATTAACTCATCGTGAAGTGGGAATTCAGTGCGAATTACCAAGGACATATGGTTGCAAGCATTGCCATGGGCAAAACAGACTAATCGCTCATTCCGATCGACATTTAGATAACTTGGTCGTTCCTAATAACATGACATAATTTTATCGATTAGTAAATCGAAATAATATAATAAGATCAAATAATATTTTTTGATTTTTGAGCATGTGTTAGATGTTGACTAACAAATAAATATAATACAAAGGAATCACGAAAAAATCCATGTCAGATTCTTTTTCTTTTTACTGACCTGCAGAAACACTATAAACATTCATGAACACTAAGACCAAAAAGCCAGGTGTATCTCACTGCCAAAATGACCCAAAAATCTCTTGTCTTCTCTATGGTCCAAGCCTAAAACATCTTCTCTGTGAAGTTCTATCTCAACCAAACACAACAAAAACAATTTTCATTTTTCATCCATCGTTGACCTCCTTGTTGGGTCATTGAGGAATAAAGCACAAAACCCATGGTTTCATGCTTGGAATATTTGTTATCTGTAACAAAATAAACAAAATTTGGAAAGCAACTTTCCATCGTGGCCGCAGGTGCCCATGGGAAGAAGGTAAAAGTTAAGTATCTTTATTCACTTTGGAAATCCAAAGTGAAAAAAGAAAAAAAGCAAAAAACAGGGAGCAAAGGTGCATCACCTTTAAGTTATATGCCAGCAGATGAGGAAGAAGAGTTGAAGAGCCAAGGAAATTGTAACGACCCGTCCCAGAGTTTTGGGATTAATTAATATTAAATTGAGGATTAGCCTCGCTAATCAGGGATTAGTTGAGGATTATCAGATGTGTAGGGCGAATTTACGATTTTGCCCCTAGATGAGGGTAAACAGTTGACTTTTGACCTAAGAGGTCCGATGCACGAGGGCCGAGGACCGTTACGTAGATCGGGTTGATACGAGTCCGTAGACAAGCAGTATGTTGAAATCGGATGTTCAACGGGAAAGTTACGGGTCACAGAAGTTTTGAGGAACTATTGCACGAATTACGAGATGAGTGGACTTTTGTCTGGAGTGGGCCCAGATATTTTCCCCAGGCCCAATGGATGAGTGACAAGTGTCACTCATCCATTGCTCACCTAACACAGATACATGCATATCCATTCCCATTTCTTCATTCGACCATCCCATGAACCTGATACCACCAAAACAACCCCTCTCCCCCCATTTGATTCTGTGTGAGGCCAAGAGAGTGGCTGAGAGTGCAAGGGAGGCCGGAAGGCGATGGTGAAGGTGGCTGAGCCATCGTGGACGGTGGAGCAAGGTAAAACCTGAAACCCCCTCGTTTTAAATTCTAATTCGAATTTTGGGTATGGACGTTGGGGGATGTTTCTAGTCATTGGGAAGTGTTTATAGGGTTTGTATGAGAATTTAGAGATGGTTTTGGACGACGGAGAGTGGTTGTGCAGCCCAGAGAAAGGGCTGAAAAATAGGGTCGTGAAGGGTGAATCGAACCAGGGGGTTCTATGTGGGTTTTCTTGGGTTTAATCACATAGATAGGTTGTAAATGAAGAGAGGAAGCCATAGGAATTGGAATGGATGAAAACAGGTTGAAAGTGGGTGAGTTATAGCCCTGGACCGGTCACACCTGTTTGGTTGGACCGGCTGACCAGCGAACCGGTTCGACAGAGGTTGAAGACAACCCTGTTCCCTGGCGCGTGAAGCCCTCGCGCAGAGCCTTTGAGGGGAGCGTGGAGGCGCGTGGGGCAGAATCTGGGGATGAGTTCAACATATGAAATCATCCTTTCAATGTAATGAACATTTTCGGATAGGTTTCGAGTCGATCAGACACTGTTTCGGGGTAGTTTTGGGTGTCCGAACGTTTAAAGCCTACGTAAATACGTTTAAAAATCCCAGAAAATTAGGGGGCTTTAATGAGAGGTTATTGAAGTAGTTAGTAACCCTCTAGTATGATTTGGACAGGTTTGGAAGTTTCGGTGATAGCGATTAGCCCGGAGAGGCTTATAGCGGCCAATTGAGGCGCAGCATGGACGGTCTGTGAGTGGACCTTGCTTTCTAAATTGTGATGCATTCATAAATTTTTTATATATTTTAAATACATGATTTGAGATTCCTCGAGTGCATATGGTTGTGGTGTTTTGGTATGTACGTATTTGCACGTATTTCAAGGTTTATAGTTTTATACTGTGTTTATACGTGCTGATATTTCAATGATGATTTGATGAACTGGTTTTGGATTTGGAAATGTGGAACCGGGCATGAGGCCCATTTGAGTTGGAAACTATCGGACTTGAAGTCCAGTGGATTGTCGTATCGGGCTTGAGGCCCAGTTGATTTATGATATCGGGCTTGAAACCCAGTTGATTATGGTATCAGGCTAGAGGCCCAATTGATTGTGATATCGGGCTTGAGTCCCAGTTGAATTGTGATATCGGGCTTGAGTCCCAGTTGATTGTGATATCGGGCTTGAGTTGCAGATGTGGTTTATGACGTAACAACCCGTCCCGAGAGCCGGGATTAGTGGAGTGTTTAAGATAGGTTTTGGTGAGCTTAATCGGTGGTTAGGTGGTCCTGATAGGTCCGTGAGCGTAGAATGACGATTTTGCCCCTAGTTTGGGCAAAAAGTTGATGTTTTAGTTCGGGTGGTCAAATGGGTGTTAACCAGTGACCAGGACGTAGTTTAGGATGTCACGAATCTATAGGCAGGTGGCACGCCCGATTCCGACATCCGAGGAGGAAGTTGTGATGTTCGGAAGGTTGAGGGCATAACAGTAATTTAGGTAAAATAGGGGGAATAGTTGACTTTTTGTATAATCGGGGTTTGAGATGTTGACCTAGGATGGTTAGATAGATCTCGTCGTCCTGAGTTCGATGACAGGCGGCACGTATGCATCAGACTTACGGTGTGGGAGTTACGGGTCTAGAAAGTTAGTGGCAAAACCGTAATTTTGAGTTAAACAGAAGGGTATTTTGGTCTTTTTGCACCTGGAGATTTGTGCAGAGAGAAGCAGATGAAGGGCGGAGATAGGGCCATGTGTGTGAGAGAGAGTGGGGGATGTTGACATGTGGCAAGTGTGTAATGGGTTCTGGGGGATTCTAGTGTGTGTGCACGGTTCTATTATTGGGGTGCACCCGTGCTGTGTGTGTTCGTGTTCTTCGACACAGAGAGAAACAGAGGGAGATTGTGAAGGAAAATTGAAGGGTAATTGTGGTAGTTGATGAGTTCTGGTGAGTGAGTGAGGGACGGGAGATCGAAGGGAAGCTGGTGAGTTGGTTGAGGGGAGCTGCGGGCCACGGGAAAATCAGGGGGAAACAAGGAGGAAATCAGAGAGTGTGGAGAAATCGTGGCGGTGGCAGCCATGTACGGTGCAACTGAGATCGCAGTGGTGTCGTGTGGGCTGCGTGGAGTCGACTAGCCCGGAAGAGCTCACGGCGGCGACTGGAGGCAGGTAATTTCCTCATCTCCATTTCAATACTCTGTTTTCCCGTTGAGGTTCAACGTGGAAGTCGTGGCTTGGGAGGTTGAATCGATGAGTTTAGAGTGGTCTAGGGGATCTAGTTGAGTCCTAGGAGTAATTCGGTTGTGCTGCCGTGATGGGTGGTGCACGGTGACGGCCGGCACGACGGAGTGCGCTTGTGTGCTCTGTTTTAGCCGTGAGGTTCAAACGGAGAATCGTGAAACTGAGGAGTGAGTCGACGGTTCTGGTTAGCTGGGTTAGGCTTGGAGAGGTCCAGAGAAGAGTTTGGTGTAGCCACCGTGAAGGGAGGTGAGCTGGATGGCCGGGAAGGAAAACAGGGGAATTGGGCCGTCTGGTTTCGAGCTTCCCATAAAACACGCAATTCCGTAAATATCTCGAAAATCGTGCAAAACCGTAAAGCATCAAGATCATAAATCAAATCATAGAATCACGTATAGAAAACATAAAAAATATATGCATGCATCAAGAGTTAGAAAGCAAAGTCCACTCACAGACCATTTTGCCGTTGCCTCGACACGCGCGCACTTATGCCGTTCTCGGCCAATTCACTATCATCGGTTTTCCCGAACCTGTCCAAATCCCAATATAAGGTCACTAACTACTTCACAATGATCATACTTAAGCCCCATAATTTTCCCGAACTCCGAATGATACATGCCGATTGTCATTGGAATTAGGGACTTGAGACCTTCCTAACGGTCCTCGAAATACGCGAAAGTGACTTGTTATCCAAAAAGTCAACCATTTGCCCCTATTCCACCAAAATTACCAAAGTACCCTCGAACTTCCGAACGTTAGAAGTTTTCCCTCGAATGTCAGAATCGGACGTGCCACCTGTCTATGAACTCGTGACGTCCCGAACTATGTCACGATCATCGGTCAAAGTCCAGTTGACCGCCCGAACGAAAAGTCAATATTTTTGCCCATTCCAGGGCAAAATAGTTATGTTGCACTATCCGTCCGAAATCGTCCAACTAAGTACTGATTAACCTCTCTAATCCGTCATTAACAACTAATCTAGTCCCGATTTTCGGGACGGGTCGTTACATCCGACCTACCAAGGAGGTATCTGGCCGACCAAGGAAGTGTCTAGCCAAATACGGAGGTGTCTAGTAGACAACAAAGGGTGCTAGGATGACAAAGAAGGTGTCCGACCGACTAAGAAAGTGTCTTTCAGAATAATGAGGTGTCCAGCTTACCAAAAAGGGTTCTAGGCCGACTATGAAGGTCTCTGGACGACCAAGTATGGTGCAACATTGGCCAAGAAGGCGTCTGACCGACCAAGGAAGTGACTGGTCAAACAAGGAGGTGTTTAGCCGACCAAAAAGGGTGCTAGGTCGACCAAGAAGGTGTTTGGAGCAAGAGCAATTTGATCTGACCAAGTAGGCGGGACCTTGCACGATCATTTAGCCGATCGGCCTTGGTGAAGACGAAGGAAGACCAAGAGCAATTCGATCGAACTAAGAATGTGTCAGGAAGACCATAAAGAGTGTTAGGTCGACTAGAAAGGGGTCAGGAAGACGGGAAATAGTGTCTGGATGATCAAAATGGGTTAGGAAGACCAATAAAATGGGACAGAAAGACCAGAAAGGGGTCAAGAAGTCGAGACGAGGGGTCAGGAAGACCATAAAGAGTGTCATGTCGACCTAAAATGGGCCAGGAAGACCAGAAAAAGTGTCAGGTTGACCAAAAATGGGTCAGGAAGACCAGAAAAAGTGTCAGACTAATAAGAAAGGGGTCTGAAAGACTAAAAAAAGTGTCAACCCGACTAAAAATAAGTGCAGCGAATGCTCGGTGCCCTTGAGTGATGTGGGTTCCAGCGAAAGAGAGAGAAGAAAATGAGACCGGCATGGATTTTTGTCGTCTTCCCACAGACAGTGACAAAATGTTGATGCAAGAAATGGATCAACGAAACCGAGAAGACTACGCATAAATATCAAAATACAAGCACGTACGTGATTCACCTGAATCGGGCTATGTCCACGGGATAAACTTTTTGAGATGGTTATTATTGATAATAATGTGGTTACATATTTGTGGCCTTGAGCCATTAATGGAGTATGTGAAGAGGATGTCTTCACATCATGTTGTGGAGTTGTGAGATTGTTGTACAAATGAGGGGGATGCCCTCCTTAAATAGGCAAAGGTTAGGATTTCCTTTACAATATGGGCTTTGTATTGGACATAGGGTTGGCCCAAGTGTGGGGTGAAATCCCACACGAACAGTTGATATAGCTTCTTCTTCTACTTTATTTTTCTTCTTTGAAAATTTTGGGTTTTAACTTGTAATTTTTAGGCTAAATGTTAATTAACGGCTGAAAAGAAAGAGGTGTGGGCGGATGAAATGGAGGAGAGGATAAATATTTAGTACCAATATGGAAAATTGGGAAGTAATCCATTTTTTCAGTACCCCTCCCAATCCCCCCGGGATTAACGCGGGACGCGCCTGATCCCGTCTGACACGGAGTCCGTGTCAGACAAGAGAAAATTCCGACTTTAGCCCGCTCAGGGCTTCAGAGTACGCTAGGATCTGGAGGAGGAGTGTGATGTCTCGGTCTCTACTACAGCCCGCATCCGTGATCAACCTGAAGGGCAGTCAAAACATTAAAAGCTGTGAGTAGACAAAACAAAAAATTTATAAAAACATTTTCACAAAAGACAGATATTTATATCCTTCACTAAAAAGCATGCATGCATTCGAAAACCATTTACCAAACCATTATGGCCTTGGCCCAAAATTTCAAATGAAACCAATCGTACGAGCCACTACCCAAATCCATGTGGACTCAGCCCAAAACCAATATATCATATATATATATATCACATAAATCATCCTACCAATCTTGTCACGGTTTCCAAAGCTACGCGCGTGCTACCTGGGGTCTCAAATCCCAAGTCTCCCTAGGGTCCACCCAAGTCAATGTCCGCAGATCAATGACCCTCCCTGGGGGTTACAATCCATAAGCCTTCTTGAGAGTAAGGTACCCAAAGGGGGCGACTCCACTCAGTTAGTGCTTCGTGACTACTCCGGGGTCTACTCAGGCCAACGATCTTCCCCAGAGGAGAAAATCCATAAATAAGGATGGTATATGAATAAGCATATCGAAAACATTCTTAAAACCTTTCAAAGGATTCATGCCCAGTCCCCATAAACCGTCATGAACCTAGAAATCCATTTATGGGTCCTCGACCTCAAATAAAAATGTGAACTAACTAGGCCTTGTGCCCGAACTCATTACTCAACTGGGCATCAAGCCTGATACCTTAGGGTCAGTCACGATTCCTATCGTAGTGATGCATGCAGCCATCCGTCCAGGACCTCCCTCAATCCTGGTATGTCGCCGTGAACATATCAACTGACGCGATCACCTCTAGATCATAGTACACACATCATCGATCGATCTCCTGAACCGTCAGCACCCTGAAGTCGAGCCTCCAGTGGCTGCTCGACAACGAAATGTGCATCGTGACCTCTCCGGAAGGAACACATCCCAGTCCGGAGGCAAACGTGATATCGTCTGTCGCGGTACACACAGCACTCGCCGCGACCACGACTCATACCCGTAGGTCATCAATAGGGCCACATGCCCAAGAAAAAACCAAATGGATCTCATGCTCGAGTTTCATATTTCCAAATCCAAAACCGTTTCATTAAAACCGAAACCACAACACGTATAAGCACCGTATAAGGAAAAAACTTTGAAATACGTGCAAATATTTAAACACACACAAATGCACTCATGGCATCAAAAAACATGTATTAAAACACATAATAAACATTTATGAATACATCAATTTAGAAAACAAGGTCCACTCACAGACCGTCCGAGCTGCCGCCTCGATACGCATGTCATACGCCTCTCCCAGGCCAATCACGGTCTCCGGGACTCCCAAACCTGACCAAATCGTAATAGAGGGTTACTAACTACTTAAATAACCCCTCATTAAAGTACCAGAATTTTTCAGAATTTTTAACTATTTTTAAACCAGATCCTAAACCTTCGGACACCCTGAAACATATCGAAATGATGTTCGATCGAAATGAAACCTGTCCCAAAATTTTCGTTACATTGAAAAGATGATTTCGTGTGTTGGAATTTTCCCCAAAAGAGGTTTCATGTGCCCCCACACATGGCCTAAAGTCCTTGCTCGTGAAACCCACACGTCGGGCACTGTTTATCCCTAACTTCCAGCGGACCAGCCGGTCTGGTCTTAGTTTGTAACCCGGTCCAACCGAACCGATGGAACCGGTCCGGTTCCAAATCTCCAACATTTTTCATCCTTTTTCAACCATTCCAACTCCTATGGCTACCTTTCTTCATTTCCTACCTAACCATGTCCTCAAAACCAAGAAACCAAGCCTAAAACCCATTGGTTCTAAAAACTATTTTGAACAAACTTTCAACCTATGTTCAGGGCACTTCTAGGGGTCCAAACTTCAACCTAAAGGTTCCAATAGGTTCCTAGCATCACTAGAAAGAGATTGGGAGGATGGATTTGTGTTAACTTGGCCGAAATTTGAATTCGATAGGTAGCCACCGAAAACTTCCCGACCGCCGTCTCAGGCTTGTTAGCCATCCTCAGCCCCCAAAACCTTCTCCTATGCTTCCTACCAACCTCCTAAACCTATCCTAATCAACTTCTAACCTCCCTAACGTCCAAAACCCGAATTTGAAATTTTGAAATATAAAGGGTCGCGGTTTTTACCTGGTTCCTCGGCCAACGTCGCCGTCCACGGCGGTCCTGTCATCCTCCAACCACCATCATGCACTCACGGCCCTCAGTCACTCTCTATTTCCATCTCAAATTGAAATCAGGTGGGAGAAGGGATTTGGGGTTGTGTTCGATGGGTTTTTGGGTTTGGTGGGAAATGGAACACGAAAGGGGGAAACATATGCATGAAGGAAGGGAAGGGGCAATGGATGGGTGACACTTGTCGCTCATCCATTGGGCTACTTCAAAAGGTCCTAGCCCACTTGAGGACAAAATTCCACTTTTTTCTCGTAAGACGTACTGTCATGAATAGTACCCTGAAACTTCCTTGAACAGTAATTTTTGCGTCGAATGTCCGATTTCGACGTGCCACTTGTCTACGAACTCGTATTGACCCGATCTACGTAATGGTCTTTGGTCCTCGGCCATCAGACCTCCCGGTCAAAAGTCAACTTTTTACCCTCGTTTAGGGGCAAAATCGTAATTTCACCCTGAACGTCCGTTAATCCTCGGCTAATTCCCGATTAACCTCGTTAATCCATAATTAGTCTTAATTCATCTCGATAATTTGGGACGGGTCGTTACATTGTAAGATCCTTGTCCTGTAGGGAACGGTGAACGATCCCACATTCCTGCGAAGGAAGAATGGTGTGGGAGTGGAATGGTGGTGTTGTAACGATCCGTCCCGGAAATTTAGGTTAAGACGGTGATTAGTGAAGGATTAGTGATCTTAATTGGTGATTAGTCGGTTACGATAGGTCCGGTAGCGTAGAATGACGATTTTGCCCTTGGTTCGGGCAAAAGTTGACTTTTAGTTTGGGAGGCCAAGTGGGCTTTGACTGATGACCGTGACATAGTTCGGAAGGTTGAAGGCATAACCGTAATTTGGGTAAAATAGGGGGGAAAAGTTGACTTTTCGTACGATCGGGTTTTGGCACGTTAACCTAGGACTGTTAGGTAAATCTTGCCGTCTTGAGTTCAACGACAGGCGGCACGTGTTTATTGGAGTTAGGATGTGTGAGTAACGGGTCTAGAAAGGTAGTGGCACAATCGTAATTTTGGTTTAAAAGAAGGAAAGTTTGGTCTTTTACACATTGGGATTTGTACAACAGAGAGGGACAAATGGAGGGCTGAGATTGAGCCACTTGGGAGAGGAGTTGTAGGATGGTGACACGTGTAGGAGGGCTAGAGGTTTCTAGGGTGCACGGGTCCAATAATTTGGGTATTGTGATCGTGTACCCGTGTGTGTGTTCTTCGACACAGACAGAAAACAGAGATTGGGAGTTGGGGTGAAATCGATCAAGCACGGTGAGGGTGTGAGTTTTGTGAGTGTGTGAGAGTGACCAGAGATGGAATGAGAGTTAGTAAGTGAGTTGAGGAGGTTTGGAGGTGCAGTGATCGTGTGTGTGTGCGGTTGTGAGCCACGAGAAAACCAGGGGGAAAACAGAGAACATATAGGAGTTTTGGGTGGTGGTGCTCCCGTGTTCGATCAATCGAGGCCGGTGGAGGTGTCCAGAGGCTGGAGCTGGACTGGAGGAGTCGTGTCCTCACGACTGAGCTCAAGACGGCGACTGGAGGGCAGGTAATTCCTCAACTTTTCCTCTATGCTCTGTTTTGCCGTCGATTTTCAAATCGAAAGTCGTGGCTTTTGGGCGTGAGTCGACGGTTTTGGTGAGTGGTGTGAGACTCAGGAAGGTCCTAGGAGTCGACTGGTATTGCCACCGTGACGGGGGAAGACCCGGTTGGCCAGGAGGAAGAATAGGGGACTGGTTCGGGTTTTTGTTCGAGCTTGAGTCGATGGGTTGTCAGCTGAGTCGAGGTGTTTGGAGTAGGGGAATGGGTAGCTTAGGTCTGGACGATGAAGATGGTGAAGAGAGGGAGGAAAACGGTGCAGGCACGGCGGTGAACCCGCCGGTTCGAGTTACAGAGACTGGTTCGAACCGAGTTAACCAGAGGTTGCTGGTGACACTGTAGCAGGCGCGTGAGGGCCACGCGCAGCCACTTTGGACGGCGCGTGGGGGCGCGTGCAGCGGCGGTTGGGAAAACAGTCAACATGGTTTTTGGTCTAGGTGTTGTGACGAGTCTAATGGAATTGGTTTCGGGTTGATCGGACGTCGATTCAATGTAGTTCCGCGAAGGTGAAGGTTTAGGGTTTAGGTTCGTTACGTTTAGGACCCGGGGATTTTTGGGGAAAAGTAGGAGAGTCTTGATAGACGTGTTAGTGACGTACTTTGGTGACTTGTGACAGGATCGGGACTTCCCGAGGAAGCTGAGGAACGTACGAGACCTTCGGGACGCGATTGAGGGCTCGGTACTGTGAATGGAACTGTTCTTTAAACTCGAGTATGCATAACTGTTTTTCTATAATTGTTTTATGATTTATATGTGATTTCATGATTGTTGAATATGTGATTAATTGCATGATTTTCGAGAAATAACGTAATTAGCACATTTTACGAGGAAAGTGTGTATTCTGAATATGATGCTATGGATTTGGGATTTCAATGGATAAGTGGTTTAAATGTTCATAAAGGGATTTTGAAACATGATTTGGTGATTAAATGTCAGGACCCACCCCGGTTTCATCCCGAAAACCGAGGTAAATCCTGCTCCCGTCTGACAACCCGACACAACACAGTCAGACGCAAGAGAACATATATCACATATCTCGAAGTCAACAGTTTACAGAGCATAGTACTCAAGATAGAAGAAAGAAAAAACCGAAAAGCTAAGTTCACGCACAACGGAAAATTTAGCACAGTTCGGGATCGCTCTCGTGACTTCTATGCCTCAGACGCTGCCCCGACGCTGGAACCCAGCGCTAGCTTCACAACCTGGAGGGCAATTTAAAACAGAAGGTGTGAGTGAACCATAAAGAATAAAAGTTTCGAAAACCGTTTTATAATCAAACCAGGGTTTTAGCCCTCCGTTTTGAAACCACATGCATAACCCAGTTATTAAAACAGTTATTAATCGATCGCCATAAAACATTTACAGAAACATTTTAAAAACAGTATAATTCATATAACCTCACCATAAGAACTGAAACACTATAAAACAGTTATAGAAAACATATCAGAACATCATAAAACCGTATTATAAACCGTGAATATCAAATCATCATTCTCCAATCAAACCTGCTGGACCTATCCGAGTCTTTAAACTCCCGAGTCTTTAAACTCAATCCAGGCCTAATTAATATCCGAGTCTTTAAACTCCCGAGTCTTTAAACTCAACAGGCCTACGGGGGAAATATCAATATATATATCCGAGTCTTTAAACTCCCGAGTCTTTAAACTCAATCTGGGTCTTTAAACCCAATCTGGGCCCGTCCCCCGCCAACAATATCCGGGTCTTTAAACCCAATAACCAGATCCATCAAATCCAATCAAAACCATTTGAAAACCTTTTCCAAATCCACATCCAAACCCGAATCGGAAATCACCAGTCTGATGCCCTTCGGGCATCCCGAACCGTCATTCCGACCCCAAATCCGGAATACCACTTCCCAATCATAAAACCAAATCTCGATTCTCGAAATCTGATTTCGAAACCGAAAATCCTTGATCATCAAATCATGTTCCAAAATCCACTTATAAGCATTGAAAACCAAGTATAGATTGAAATCCCAAAATCATGGCGTTATTCTCAGAAATCGACTTTTCTCGTAAAACGTGCCAAATACCGAATGTCCTCGAAAAACGTACAACAATGCAAAACCAACAAAACATATTTGATAAACATAGATTCATGATTAAAACCATAAAATAAGTATTGAAAACAGTTATGCATGCTCGAGTTTAGAGAAGGGGTCCACTCACAGTACCGAGCCCTCAATCGCGTCCTGAACGTCTCGTACGTTCCTCCGCTTCCTCGGGAACTCCCGATCCTGTCAACAACCACCAAAGTACGTCATTAACACGTCTACGAAGGTCCACCTAATTTTCCCCAAAAATCCCCGGATCCTAAACATAAGGAATCAGAACCCTAAGCCTCACTCTCGCGGAACTAACTTCAAACGACGTCCGAACAACCCAGAACCAATTCCATTAGACTCGTCATAACACCCAGATCAAAAACCTAATTGACAACTTCCCCAAGGATCGCCGCACGCGCCCCCACGCGCCGCCCAAAGTTGCTGCGCGTGGCCCTCACGCGCCTGCTACAGTGTCACTGTCTACCTCAAGTAGACCGGGTTCGACACAGTCCTGCAACTTGAACCAGCGAGGACGGTTCTCCTCCTTCCGTCCACCAAATCGACTCCGCTCTTCACCAACAGCATCGTCCAGACTTAGGCTACCCATTCCCGTACTCCAATCACCTCGACTCACCCTCAAACCTAGCGACTCAAGCTAGAACAGAAACCCGTACTGTCCCCTGTTTCCTTCTCAGGCCACCCAGGTCACCCCTCATCACGGTGGCTAGCCCAAACTCTTCCTAGGACTGTCCTAAACCTCACCCAACTCACCAAAACTGTCGACTCTACCCCAAACTTCACGACTTTACGTTTGAAGAAAAACGGAAAAAATAGGGCACACAGGGCACCTCCGTCGTACCAGCCTCCACCGTGCACTCCCCGTCACGGCAGCATAACCAGCAGAAACCTAGAACCATACTGAGTCTCCTAGACCTCCCTAGCCTCTTCGATTCAACTCCTAAACTCACAACTTCCACCTTGAACCTCGAAAGAAAAACAGAGCATATAGAAGGGGGTGAGGAATTACATGTCCTCCGATAGCAGTCGTGAGCTCAGCCGTGATGTAGTAGCTCCTCATGTCTTCCTCCGTCCTCTGAGCACCTCCGCTGGCCTCGAGTGATCAATCACGGCTGCACCACCACCCAACTTCTCTGTTTTCTTCCCTGCTTTCCTTACTATTTTCCCGTGCCTCACCTTGCACTCACACATAGTCACCACACCTCCAAACCTCCTCACTACCTCCCTCTCACTCTCTGATCACTCATTCCCTCATCACTCCACACAAACACACACAATCACCGCTCAATTCTTCTCAATTCCTCCCTCTGTTTCTGTCTGGGTCGAACAACACACGAACACATACACGGTTTAACCCCAAATACTTGGACCTGTGCACACAATCCTGGAAGCCTCTAGTCAAGCCCCACGTGTCATCCATCCACCATTCCTCTCCCAAGTGGCCCAATCTCATCCCTTCATTTTTCCTTTCTGTGCACACATTTCCAGACAGCCAAAAGACCAAAATACCCCTTATTTTAAGTCAAAATTACGGTTTTACCCTTACCATTTTAGACCCATAACTCACACCTCATAACTCCGATGAATACGTTCCGCCTGTCATCGAACTCAGGACGACGAGATCTATCTAAGTATCCTAGGTCAACGTACCAAAACCCATTCGTAACGAAAGTCAACTTTTCCCCCTATTTTAACCAAATTACGATTATGCCCTCAACCTTCCGAATATCATAACTTCCTCCTCGGATGTCGGAATCGGGCGTGCCACCTGTCTACGGATTCGTGACGTCCTAAACTACGTCCTGGTCATCGGTCAAAACCCAATTGACCACCTGAACTAAAAGTCAACTTTTTGCCCAAACTAGGGGAACAATCGTCATTCTACCCTAACGACCCCAACGAGACCAACTAACCACCGTTTAAGCTCACTAATCCCATCTTAATCACTATCTTAACCTTAAGTTCCGGGACGGGTCGTTACAATCTACCCACCTAAAAAGAATTTTGTCCCGAAATTCCACAGCTAATTCCCAACACCTAGGGTCTTCTACCCGGTGCTTCACCACTAAGTTAATAACGTCTCTTAAGTTTCCTGTCTATCATCTCCACCTTGGGTATTTCACACCATCCCCAACTACCAACTACCAGTGCACCACGTCGCAGTACCACAAAAACTATATGGTGTACGTAAGGGAAACCCTATGAACAGTAAACAAAGATATTTTAAAATACCTCATATGGAGTACCCAATAGAATTCATAGAGTACATCCTCACGTACTACCACCTCATCAAACTCTTCTCGGCTGCGACCACTTTTCGGATAAATCTACAAAGTCCTCAAGGCACACTCTAGATTGTGGGTTCTCTTCCTTCAATAACCTCATATCGATCAGTTATAGTCACTCCTTTCCTATTCCTTCCTTCCTTCAACGGAACTCACCGTACCGCTCTAGGTCATCTAGGGAACATCCTAGACTCTACCCTGAAATTCCAACAACAAGACTGGGTACAACACAATCAAAGATAATAAAAGTACCTGTCCCCGCATCTGGTGCCAACTGAACCTCCTGCTGAGTCATCGAAAACACTCGGGCCTGAGATCCCGACGTCCTACCACGTCCCCTCGAACTACTAGTGGCGCCACCACCTCCTCTAGCGCTCGTGGTCCCTGACGCTGTACTCTGTCCAGGCTCCACCACTCCTCGGCCTACACCACCTTCCTGTGGCAACAGTGGACACTCACGTCGGAAATGACCTCACTCTTCGCAGTAAAAACAAGCATCCTGACCAGAAGGACCTGGTCGCCCTGTCGACGCAACAGACGTCGCACTAGCTTGCGGAGTCAGCTGTGTCCGATAACCACGAAATCCCGAACTCTCGAAACTACCAGGTCTACCAAAACGATCATCGCCCGACGACGATGCTCCACCGAAGTTACCTCTCCTCGGTGTCCTCTGACTCGAAGCTCCAGAAAAAGATGGCTCCCGGCGTCGCACCGGCAAACTAGCCTCAACCCTCACCGCAGCATCCGACAACTCTCGGAGGGTAGTAAATGAGCCAGCCGTCACGATGGCACAAATCTCACCTTGCAGGCCCAACTCAAACCTACGGCACTTGTTGGCTTCAGTAGCCACGAACGCAGGAGCAAACCGAGACAACATCTGGAATTTCCGTTCGTACTCAGCCACTGTCAGATTCCCTTGTTAAAGCTGCAGAAACTCAGCCTCCTTGGCATCTCGGAAAGAACGAGGGTAATACTGATCTAGAAATCTTTCCCGAAACGTCTCCCAGGTCACCGTATGGGCATCCCAGCCAGACAACTCGAGGGTATACCACCATTCATACGCCGCACCGTCTAGCAAGAACGTAGCCAGTAAAACGCGTTCCTCCGGTGGACAATGCATCACTACAAAAATCCGCTCAAGTCTCGTGATCCACCTCTGGGCTTCCTCAGGATCAGCCCCGCCACTAAAAGTAGTAGCCCCGAGCCACTGGGCTCGCTCAATCGTAGTACTCTCAACTCCCCTCGCCGTTTCTTCTTCAGGTCATTGAGAGGGTCCACGTCTCGGAGGCATCGTCAATCGCACGCTGAAAAAGGCATAGAAGTAGTCAAACAACCGAAACACAACCTCACAACTGACAAACCCCAACAAACTCGACAAACCTATGCTCTGATACCAATTGTCAGGTAAACCTACCCCGGTTTCACCCCGAAAACCCAGATAAATCCTGCTCCCGTCTGACAACCCGACACAACACAGTCAGACGCATGAGAACATATATCACATATCTCGAAGTCAACAGTTTACAGAGCATAGTACTCAAGACAGAAGAAAGAAAAAACCAAAAAGCTAAGTTCACGCACAACGGAAAATTTAGCACAGTTCGGGATCGCTCTCGTGACTTCTATCCCTCAGAAGCTGCCCCGACGCAGGAACCCAGCGCTAGCTCCACAACCTGGAGGGCAATTTAAAATAGAAGGTGTGAGTGAACCATAAAGAATAAAATTTTCGAAAACCGTTTTATAATCAAACCAGGGTTTTAGCCCTCCGTTTTGAAACCACATGCATAACCCAGTTATTAAAACAGTTATTAATCGATCGCCATAAAACATTTACAGAAACATTTTAAAAACAGTATAATTCATATAACCTCACCATAAGAACTGAAACAATATAAAACAGTTATAGAAAACATATCAGAACATCATAAAACCGTATTATAAACCGTGAATATCAAATCATCATTCTCCGATCAAACCTGCTGGACCTATCCGAGTCTTTAAACTCCCGAGTCTTTAAACTCAATCCAGGCCTCAATAATATCCTAGTCTTTAAACTCCCTAGTCTTTAAACTCAACAGGCCTACGGGGGAAATATCAATATATATATCCGAGTCTTTAAACTCCTGAGTCTTTAAACTCAATTCGGGTCTTTAAACCCAATCCGGGCCCGTCCCCCGTCAATCAATATCCGGGTCTTTAAACCCAATAACCAGATCCAGCAAATCCAATCAAAACCATTTGAAAACCTTTTCCAAATCCACATCCAAGCCCGAATCCGAAATCAACGGTCTGATGCCCTTTGGGCATCCCTAACCGTCATTCCGAACCTAAATCCGGAATACCACTTCCCAATCGTAAAACCAAATCTCGATTCTCGAAATCTGATTTCGAAACCGAAAATCCTTGATCATCAAATCATGTTCCAAAATCCACTTATAAGCATTGAAAACCAAGTATAGATTGAAATCCCAAAATCATGGCATTATTCTCGGAAATCGATTTTTCTCGTAAAACGTGCCAAATACCGAATGTCCTCGAAAAACGTACAACAATGCAAAACCAACAAAACATATTTGATAAACATAGATTCATGATTAAAACCATAAAATAAGTATTGAAAACAGTTATGCATGCTCGAGTTTAGAGAAGGGGTCCACTCACAGTACCGAGCCCTCAATCGCGTCCTGAACGTCTCGTACGTTCCTCCGTTTCCTCGGGAACTCCCGATCCAGTCAACAACCTCCAAAGTACGTCATTAACACGTCTACGAAGGTCCACCTAATTTTCCCCAAAAATCCCCGGATCCTAAACATAAGGAATCAGAACCCTAAGCCTTCACTCTCGCGGAACTAACTTCAAACGACGTCCAAACAACCCAGAACCAATTCCATTAGACTCGTCATAACACCCAGATCAAAAACCTAGTTGACAACTTCCCCAAGGACCGCCGCACGCGCCCCCACGCGCCGCCCAAAGTGGTTGCGCGTGGCCCTCACGCGCCTGCTACAGTGTCACCGTCTACCTCAAGTAGACCGGGTTCGACACAGTCCTGCAACTTGAACCGGCGAGGACGGTTCTCCTCCTTCCGTCCACCAAATCGAATCCTCTCTTCACCAACAGCATCGTCCAGACTTAGGCTACCCATTCCCGTACTCCAATCACCTTGACTCACCCTCAAACCTAGCGTCTCAAGCTAGAACAGAAACCCGTACTGTCCCCTGTTTCCTTCTCCGGCCACCCAGGTCACCCCCCATCACGGTGGCTAGCCCAAACTCTTCCTAGGACTATCCTAAACCTCACCCAACTCACCAAAACTGTCGACTCTACCCCAAACTTCACGACTTTACGTTTGAAGAAAAACGGAAAAAACAGGGCACACAGGGCACCTCCGTCGTACCAGTGCACTCCCCGTCACTGCAGCATAACCAGCAGAAACCTAGAACCATACTGAGTCTCCTAGACCTCCCTAGCCTCTTCGATTAAACTCCTAAACTCACAACTTCCACCTTGAACCTCGAAACAAAAACAGAGCATATAGAAGGGGGTGAGGAATTACATGTCCTCCGATCGCAGTCGTGAGCTCAGCCGTGAGGTAGTAGCTCCTCATGTCTTCCTCCGTCCTCTGAGCACCTCCGCTGGCCTCGAGTGATCGATCACGGCTACACCACCACCCAACTTCTCTGTTTTCTTCCCTGCTTTCCTTACTATTTTCCCGTGGCTCACCTTGCACTCACACACAGTCACCACACCTCCAAACCTCCTCACTATCTCCCTCTCACTCTCTGATCACTCATCCCCTCATCACTCCACACAAACACACACAATCACCGCTCAATTCTTCTCAATTCCTCCCTCTGTTTCTGTCTGGGTCGAACAACACACGAACACATACACGGTTTAACCCCAAATACTTGTACCTGTGCACACAATCCTGGAAGCCTCTAGTCAAGCCCCATGTGTCATCCATCCACCATTCCTCTCCCAAGTGGCCCAATCTCATCCCTTCATTTTTCCTTTCTGTGCACACATTTCCAGACAACCAAAAGTCCAAAATACCCCTTATTTTAAGTCAAAATTACTGTTTTACCCTTACCGTTTTAGACCCATAACTCACACCTCGTAAGTCCGATGAATACGTGCCGCCTATCATCGAACTCAGGACGACGAGATCTATCTAAGTATCCTAGGTCAACGTACCAAAACCCATTCATGACGAAAGTCAACTTTTCCCTCTATTTTAACCAAATTACGATTATGCCCTCAACCTTCCGAACATCATAACTTCCTCCTCGGATGTCGGAATCGGGCGTGCCACCTGTCTACGGATTCGTGACGTCCTAAACTACGTCCTGGTCATCGGTCAAAACCCAATTGACCACCTGAACTAAAAGTCAACTTTTTTGCACAAACTAGGGGCAAAATCGTCATTCTACCCTAATGACCCCAACGAGACCAACTAACCACCATTTAAGCTCACTAATCCCATCTTAATCACTGTCTTAACCTTAAGTTCTGGGACGGGTCGTTACATTAAAGGGTTTCGATTTTGAAATCGGATTTCGGTAACGAGATTTGATTTTAAGGTTGAAAGGTGGATTTCCGGATTTGGGTTCGGAATGACCGTTCTGGATGCCGGAAGGGCATCAGACCAGTGATTTCAAATTCGGGTTTGGATATGGATTTAGAAATTGTTTTCAAATGGTTTTGGATTGGATTTGATGGATCTGACTATTGGGTTTAAAGACCCGGATATTGTGATTGATGGGGGACGAGCCCAGATTGGGTTTAAAGACCCGGATTGAGTTTAAAGACTCGGGAGTTTAAAGACTCGGATATATTGATATTTCCCCCGTAGGCCTGTTGAGTTTAAAGACTCGGGAGTTTAAAGACTAGGATATTATTGAGGCCTGGATTGAGTTTAAAGACTCGGGAGTTTAAAGACTCGGATAGATCCAGCAGGTTTGATCAGATAATGCTGACTTGGTATTTGTGGTTTATGATGCGGGTTAATGATGTTTATGATAGGATTTCTATAATCGTTTTTCTAATCATTCTGCAAATGTTTTTATGATGATATTTACGTGCTTTATAACTGTTTTTAGTAACTGGGTTATGCATGTGGTTTCAAAACGGAGGGCTAAAACCCTGGTTTTATTATAAGTGATTTTCGGAAAGAGTTTTCTTGTTTATGGTCCACTCACACCTTCTGTTTTTAAATTGCCCTCCAGGTCTTGGAGCTAGAGCGAGGTTTCAGGGTCGAGGCAGCGTCTGAGGCATAGAAGTTACGAGAGCGACCTCAAAGTGTTTTAAATTTTTTTTCCGTGTGCGTGTATCTAGTTACCGGTTTTTCTTTCTTTTGTATTTGATACTATGCTCTGTAAACTTTAACCTCGGGACGTTTTATATAGTTTCTCCTACGTCTGACTGTGTACTTTGGTGGTTTAGAGTGAGTTTACTTTTGGGCGTATCGGGGTGTCAGTCGGGAGCAGGATTTACCTCGGTTTTCGGGGTGAAACCGGGGTGGGTCCTGACAGGTGTGCCTTAAAGGTATAGGCTCACACCTATATAGCACGAGGCTTTTTGGGAGCTCAGTGGCTTTGGGTTCGGTTGGAACTCTAAAGTTAAGCGAGTTGAGGCTGGGGCAATTCCATGATGGGTGACCCCCTGGGAAGTTACACCGTGAGCTCCTAAAAACAAAACCGTGAGGGCAAGGGCAAGTAAGCCCAAAGTGGACAATATCGTACTAGATGAGGCGGGTCCTAACCGAGTAGGGTCGGGTCCTAACACATTTAGCCAAACATAATTCGGAAAGTAAATGAAATCTGGTTGGAAAATTGAAGGAAAGTTTCTTAATTAAAATTGTAGTAGAAAGGAAACTAGTTTGATTTTCTAGCCAAACACATTATGTACTCTAGATAAATCCGGTGGGTCCAAGTAGTAAGCAACTGCTCTGATTCTTTTGACAATTGGGTACACTCCAATCTATCGAGGGCTTAACTTTCTCCATTTCCCAAATTGAACTATCCCTTTTCCAAGGTGAGAGCTTTAAATAAACTAGATCACTCGCTTGATACTCTTGATCCTTCAAATATCTGTCGGCTATTTTCTTTTGTTGATCCTGAGCTATTTTTAGATTATTAGTGATCACTTTGATTTGTTCCTTAGTCTCATCTGCTAGCTCTGGTTCGCAAATATTACTTTTTCCGACCTCTATCCAGCAAACAGGTGTACAACATGATTTGCCGTACAAGGAGTTGAATGATGTCATACCGAAGTTGGAATGGTAGCTGTTATTATAGGAAATTTCGATCAAGAGTAGTTACTAATCCTAATTGCCTCGAAATTGAAAGATTGTTGATCTAAGCATATCCTCTAGAGTCTGAATAATCCTCTTGGATTTTCCATTGATTTGAGGGTGAAAAGCAGTATTGTAAGATAAGTTAATGCCAAAGGATTCTTGAAGAGCATTCCAAAAGTTGGAGGTGAAGATTGGGTCTTGATCCAAAATCATGGAAATACGAGCGCCATGTAATCTGATATCTCTTTCACAAACAACCAGGTGAGTTCACTTAACTTTGCATCTGCACGTACCAACAAGAAATATTCCAGCTTGTTCAAACGGTCAACAATTGCCCAAATTCTATTATGCCCAACGCTAGTGCGAGGTACTTTAAACATGAAATCCATGGTTATGTCTTCCAATTTCCACTCAACTAGAAGGGGTTTTGACAAGCTTGAGAGTTTCTATATTTTTTCCTTCACAAGCTGACAAACCGCACACATCTTCACATAGTATGCTAATTCCTTATTTATCAACAGTTAGTAGTAATACAGTCGAATAGTATAGTACATCTTTGTGCTCCCAAGATGAATTGCATAAGCTAACACATGAGCTTCTTCCAAGATTTCCTTTTTCAACTCTACTTTTCAGGTAGGTACATACAATTCCCAAGTTAGAGCATTCCATCCTTCACAATTCCGAGATACTGCACTCTCCAATACTCACTTTTTGTGTTAATTCCCAGCAAGTAGGATCATTGCCTTGCACTTCCAATACACGATGAAGGAATGTTGGTCGCACTTGGAATGATTAATAGGCCTCCTTGTGGGTGAAGGATTATTGAAACTCATGTCTCTTCCAATTCAATCAACAATAAAGTCTTCATAGTTCGAATAGAATTCATGCCTCCGTAAGATTTCTAGCTCAAAGCATCAACTACTAGGTTTGCTCATCCTGGATGATAATCAATGGTGCAGTCATAATCACTCAACAATTCCACCCAACGTTGTTGCCTCAGATTAAGAACCTTTTGCATCATAAGATATTTTAGGCTCTAGTAGTTAGTGTATATTTGACACGTTTCCTCGTAAAGATAGTGTAGCCAAATCTTTATTGGAAAAATTACAGTTGTTAATCTAAGATCATGTGTGGGGTAGTTCAACTCATGCCGCTTTAGCTATCTAGAAGCATAAGCCATTACTCATAGATTATGCATTAACACACACCCAATTCGTGAAGTGAAGGATCATTGCAAATTTTGAACATTTGGTTTGATTCAAGGAGTGCCAACACCGGTGTAGTGTTAAATCATTCGTTCAAGGGTCTGAAGCACTGTTCACATTTCTAATTTCAAAGAAAGGGTACACTTGTGTGTTAATTTTGTGAGTTGGAGAGCTATTTCTGAAAATTCGTTCATAAAATGGAGATAATAACCTACTAAACCCAAAAAAGCTACGAACTTCATTTATGCTCTGCCGTTGATCCCAATTTTACCCTACTTCTGTTTTCTTTGAATCCACAATGATTCTCTATGTTGAAACTATATGACCCAAGTAGCCAATCTGATCCAGCCAAAGACTGACACTTCTCAAACTTCGCATACAACTCTTCATGTCTCAACCTTTTCAAAATCAGCCTCAAATGCTTAACATGCTTCTCATAAATCTTAGAGTAGATGAAATGTTGTCAATGAACACAATAACAAAACGATCCAAATATGGTCAAAAAATTTGATTCATGAGATCCATATAGGCTATTTAAGCATTAGTTAAACCAACAAGCATTACTCAAAACTTGTAGTGACCATATTTAGTTTGAAAGGCTATCTCTAGGATATCCTCATCCCAAATATAAAGCTAATGGTACCTAACTGGAGATCAATCATGGAGAACACATGTGCGCCCTTCAATTGGTCAAAAAGTTCATTGTTGCAAGGTAACAAGTAACAGTACTTAATGGACACTTGGTTGAGTCAATGATAATCTATACAAAATCTCATAGAGCCATCATTTTTCCTCATGAACAATACCAGTGATCCCCAAGGTGAGGTACTTGGTTGGATGATGACAGGACTCAACCCAGAAAACACCATGAATACCATATTCGGGTCCTGCTCTCGTCTAACAGGTAACGTAAAATACCAAGTATACCCTTGAAACCCTGTCGGACAAGGGATACTTTATACTCGTGAGCTTATGCCTTTGCTGAGCAAACAGCCTCGATTTTTGTGCAATGGCCCTAGAGGTTTACAAAACCAAGAAAAATGTGTGAGTGGACGAAAATAAAGGTTTTAAAAACATAGTTCGAAAACATAACACTTCACCCTCTTTTTTTCTAAAACTATGCATGCATCATGTTTTCCAATTAAGCAACAATTTCGAAATACCTACAACAATATGAAAATCCAGTAATTCCAAATACATGTCCAATGCAAACTCACATCAAGTACCAATGCACATACATTCAAGCTAAAACATATGCACAACAACCATAATGAACCAATACACTATCATATAAGGGTGTCAATTTTTGACACGACTCGATACCCGCACGAAATTTATCCGGGTCAACTCGCACGATTAAAATTTCGGGTCATTTTCGGGTCAACCCGTTATGACCCGTTTATTAAACAGGTGGGTTTCAGGTCAACCTGTTAACCTATATAATGACCTGTTAATCCGTTTAATAAATGGGTAGATTTCGGGTTAATAGGTTAACCCGTATATTGGCTTATATATTGACCCATTTAATAAACGTGTCATTACTAACTCATATATCTACCCATTTACTTACCTAAATATCTATTAAATCTTATAATTTAAATGGGTTAAACATATTAAAAGGGTTAAACGGGTCAAACGGGTCATAGGTTAATTGAGTTTTGAGTATGACATGTTTATTAAATGGGTTAAACGGGTTACACGGGACATTAACATGTTGGGTTCGGGTTGGACATTCTTGACACGATTATTAAACGGGTCAGATTCGGGTTGGGTATAAATGGGTAAAACAGAATTCATGACACGACACGAACCTGACACGACACGACCCATTGCCACCCCTAGTATCATACCAGTCACACAGTACCAACTGAACATACTGAGCCAACTCATCATATCGACTGACCCATCCTCGATATTTGCAAACTGAATCATCATATCAATATCCACTACCGGTAGGATAATATCACTTATGAAAACAAAGCCCTGCTCTGGAGGTCCGAGTGCCCAGGAAAATAGAGCCCCACTGTGGACGTCCGGGTATCACCCAAGAAAACAGAACCCAACTCTAGACATCTGGGTGTGGACCGATCCTAGGAAAACAGAACTTGGTTCTGGACGTCTGGGTACTAGTCCAAGTCTCAGGGAAACAGAGCCCGGCTTTGGACGTCTGAGACACCATCAAACCATAACTCTAGGAGGGTCGTCTAATCACATCACCATCGTAAATCTAGAATCCATAACCATACATCATACCAGTCTTAGGATCGGGAGCCCTCGGCTCGACGTCTGAAACTACTAACTAACAAGCACCGTCACACATATAATCAGTTGTCACACACTATATCAAATATCATTTCCACACCCAAAACCAAGTTCAAAACTAAAAACCAAACTTCACAACCCGGGCCAAAGCCCAAAACCACAAGTATGCCAAAAGCCTCATAAAACAAGCCATTACAATACTCATAAAATCATTTAAAATCTCAAACCATCAAACACTACCAAAATAACTTAGAAATATCATATCGACTCTAAAACCACTTTTCAAAAATCAGTAATGAACCAGAACAAATATACCCAATTTTCTCGCAAAACGTGCAAGGTTGAAATTTCCGTAATATCATCAAAATCCATAAAATTCACATAAATTAAAATTAATCCAATACCACTAAAATCACTAGAGAAAGTTTTTTTGGGTATAAAACCAATTCTCAGAATTCAATGTCAAGTTAGAACACAATATAGAAAATTTCTCGTAAAACGTGTAATAGGTAGTTACCGTAAAATCACCTGAAACTCATATAAAATCATGTTAATCCATATTCAAAATACTGTCATGCAAATCACATTTTAAATTATATAAAACGATAAAAATGTGCATGCATAGGGTTTACGGAAAATGAAAGTCCACTCACACATACCAGACGCGCAGTCGAACCACATTTCACGCTTCCCGTAAAATCCGAGAATGTCATCTCCTATCAAAAGTCACTAATAAGGGTCACTAATCATCTCAATTTATTCACACTTCAATCCTATGATTTCCTGGGATTTTTTAAACTAATTAAAAAGGACCCTAAACTTTCGAACAGTCAAAATTGTCCCAAGACGATACACGATTGCCTCAAGATTGTAAGATCAAAAACTCAAAGATTCATGTTGGACAGAATCCCAAATGATGGTTCTCGTGCCCACACGCGCCACTTGAAGTGGCCGTGTATGGGTGCCACGCGCCAGCTACAGTTACTTTCAACCTTTAGTCGGGTTAGCCCACGGGTCTGCATGCAGGACTTGACCCAGTCGACTCGACCCAGCCCTAATTCACTCATTTCTTACTCATTTTCGTTCTTGTTTTGACTAATATCCTCTACACTACCTCTAGGTTGGATCCACGATATTAAAATGGAGAAATATGAGCTAAAACATCAAGGAACCATACCTCGTCTGTTCGGCCAACTTTCCTCCTTCGTCCTGCATAGTTTCCAGAGTTCAAACCCCCAGTTCTAGGTCCATTGGAATCACATGATCACGCATGACTGCTAAATAGTCTTGGTTTCCAAACTTTCCTAGCCTTATTGAGAAACCAAAAAATAGAACCATGAAATCCATGGTTTCGGGCTTTCTAGAGCTGTATATTTCTCACCCTTTTCTTCTCAGCTTCCAGCCATCTCTCTCTGTTTATCTTCATTTTCCTCTCCTCCCAAACCCTTTGTCTCTCTACTCTACCTCCCTCAAATGATGTGTGGGTTCAGGGCTTTTCATGGCCTTCGGCCTATGCCTACCAAACTAGCACACATAGCACATACCCACACCTAAATAAAGGAGTAAGTCAGTGAAAAAGAGAGAAATATCAGAACCCTCTAGAACTAACACTTGGCAGCATACAATAGGACCTTAATGCAAAATGACCAAAATGCCCTTCTAACTTAAATTACCAAAATACCCCAAGGGTTTTTTATCCGAAACAGCCTTGTACATTCTTCGATTTTGGCGTGTCGCCTGTCTACGGACTTAAGGTCCCGAGAATTCTTGGATTTACTTAAAAATATGCTGAAAAAAAAAAATCAACACTTTTACCATGGGTTAAAAAATCAACTCTTTGACTTTTAGAGGCAAAATCGTCATTTTACCCAATCTTACCAATTTTGCTTCCCCCAAAGGTCCAGGTCGTTACAACCTAACCCTCCTAAAGAAATTTCGCCCTCGAATTTTCAAGTTACTAGTTGGGGTAAACCCATCAGTCCTATAGTAAGAAATAACGTTTGAGAATCACTAAATTTCATAGACGCTAATCAATACTAGCTTTTCCCACACACGAGCAATTCCCAAATTTTCATCACAAGTAATTTCACTCCTCAAAATATAGAGTCAAACAATAATCACAATCAACCCTCGAATCAATATAAGGGTCAATCTGCTATGTTCTTCCTTAAGGTTTGAAAATTATCCATCATAGTCCAATCAACCTCGAGAACTACGCGAATCACCACCTAAATCAACCATCAGCGTACACGAAAATCAATCATCAATACTCAACATCAAGCACAATAGTCAAACAGCACCACCCATAGGCCAGCTTGGGGACTGTACTCATATCATTTGGACACGTACCAGTATCCAAAATCACACAACCAAAACATCATTTCAATCATATCGTATCAACTAATACACACTACCCTTCTTACACTTCCCCAAGTGTTGGATAATCGCATCAGACTGATCATGTAATTTATTAAATTCCAACCAATCACCTTCAAATTTTAAAAATCCATGTAGTTGACTTGACTTATCAATTTATCTCCAATTCTCAATACCAAACATCAGACACGATTTGGTGCTGTGTAAAAACTCGGGATCCTCACTTCCAAGTACATCCCTGAAATCAACGACATCTGGGCGATGTCATAATCTAACATTCCTGATATTAAGTCTCTCGTGGAGATACTCATCTCTAGGAAGCGTGATCGTGGCCTCTCCAGAATCACCAGATATTCGGAGAAAAACAACAACATACTCAAAGATGGTTCATGTGAAACCAGTCATCAAATCCAAAAACTCATTTCCATAAACATTTGATAAATCCTACATCGTGGCTTCCTAAAAACAGTTTTCCGCAAAACCAATATAAAACAATGTCCAGACATCATTTCATAAATCCCACATCGTCCTAGGACTCGAAGGCAGTGACTACACTCATGTGGCTTCGAATAACATCTCATACTTACTGATACAACACGATATGTATCCCGACTTCATCACTAAAAGCCTCATAACACCTTAGCAATAATATTCAATGAGGAAGGGTGGTACTCCTTAGTACCCTTAACCATCACCAAACATTTACTCACATATCATAAATATAACGGATTCAAATATGATGTCTATATCATGATTCCAATCTGTCGTTCCAACTCATAGATGGGATAGGCATTTTGCAAGGTACAAACGTAGCCATATTATAAAACAACATCAAGCAATCAATCAATTCTATGTTACACAAACCATAAATCATAAGACCATAGCAACTATTACCCAGGTTACAAGAAATTCTTAATGGCCCATAATATCAGTAAATCGAAAAAAATCTAAGTATTTACATTATATGCACCATTAGTAACAGTTACACCTTTCAAAATATATACCAATACACATGTATTAAATGTATATACAATGGATCCCTTCATTAGGGTAATGATTCCTAACACAACCAAGTCAAAGACAATCAAAATGTCGTAAGACAACCAAAATGCCCTAAGTATCGTAAGGATATTGACAAGACCCATCCCAATCCCCCCGGGATTAGTGAGGGATGACCCTGCTCCCGTCTGACACGAAGTGTCAGACAAGGGATATTTCCGACGTTTGCCCTCCCGGGCTATCAGAGTACGCCAAGATCCAGAGGAGGTATGTGATATCTCGGTCTCTACTACAGTCCACATCCGATGTCAACTTGAAGGGCAGTCAAAACATTAAAAACTGTGAGTGGACAAAACCAAAGTTTATATAAACATTTTAACGAGAAGACATTTGTACCCTTCACTAAAAAGCATGCATGCATTCGAAAACCATTTAACCGAAAGAACCATATGTGGGAATTAAGCCCAAAACCATAATGAAAACGACCGTACGGGCCACTGCCCAAATCCATGAGGGTCTCAGCCCAAATCATAAGAAACCAACCATACGGGCCACTACCCAAAACCTGTATAAACACACATCATATAGCATACATCATATATACATATAATTCACACAACCAATCCTGTCACGATTTCCAAAGCTACGCGCTTGCTACCCAGGTCTCAATCCGAGTTTTCTCAAAGTCAAGATCAATGTCCGTAGATCACTGACCCTACCCGAGGTAATAGTAATCATAGCCTTCCTGAGAGTAAGGAACCCAACTGGGGGGTGACTCCACTCAGTCGGTGCTCCGTGACTACTCCGGGGTCCACCCAGGCCAACGACCCTCCCCGGAGGAGATAATAGAAGTAAAAGAAGGTATATGAATACATATATATACACAACATAAACATTCATGCCCGGTTCCCTTGAACCGTCATGATCCATAACATCCATTCCATGCCCTGTTCCCATAAACCGTCATGTACCATAATGACCTAACAAAGGTTCATGCCGGTTCCCAAAAACCGTCATGAACCACACTGATATTTCCAGAGTTCATGCTGGTTCCCATAAACCACCATGAACTTGGAAATCCATCTAGGGTCCCTGACCCGAAATCATCAGTGTAAAACAACTGGGTCTCGTGCCCGAACATATGACTCAACTGGGCACCGTGCCCGATATCTAAGGGTCAGTCACGACTCCGATCATAGTGATGCGTGTAACCATCCATCCAGGACCGCCTTCAATCCTGATATGTTGCCGTGAACGTATCAACCGACGCGACCACCACAAGATCATAGTGTACTCATCACTGATCGATATCCTGAACCGTCAGCACTCCGAAGTCGAGCCTCCCCAGGCTTCCCGACCACGAATCATGCATCGTGACCTCTCTGGAAGGAACACATCCCAATCCGGAGGCGAGCGTCGTATCGTCGATCGCCGTGCACATAGCACCCGTCGCGACCACGATTTAGACCCGAAGGTCGTAAATAGTGTCATATGCCCGAGACTAAACCAAATGGGTCTCGTACCCGAGTTTATCCTTTTGGAAATCCAAAACCATTTAATTTAGACCAATAAAAGAATACATACCCGTATAGGCACCGTATATGGCCGAAACCTCAAAACACGTGCCTATACGTAACCACACATCCAAATGCACTCATGGAATCACAAACAAGTATTTAAAACATATAATAAACATTTATGCATCCACCAATTTAGAAAACAAGGTGCACTCACAGACCGTCCGAGCTGCCGCCTCGATTTGCGTGCCAGACGGGTCCCCGAGCCGATCACCATCACCGGGACTCCCAAACCTGTCCAAATTGTAATAGAATGTTACTAACTACTTAATTAACCTCCTACCAAAGCCCTGTAATTTTCCCGTATTTTTAACTATTTTTAAACCGACCCTAAACCTTCCGACACCCCGAAAACTATCGAAACGATATCCGATTGACGCGAGACCAGTCCCAAAATCTTCGTTACATCGAATAGAAGATTTCATATGTTGAACACTTCCCCAAATTATATACCACGCGCCCTCACGCGCCCATAGAAGGTCAAAAACACTATTTATCACCATCAACCTTGGAAAACCCTTTTTTTCTAGTTTTCCGGTCCGATTACTGTACTGAACCAGCGTGACCGGTTACTGTACTGAACCGGCATGACCGGTCCACTGCTCCTCCTCCTTCGTTTTCGGTCCGTTTGCTCCCATTTTAATCCCTAAATTCCTATTTCTTCATTTCCTATCTAACCCAATCAATTAAACCCCCTAAAACAGATTGAAACCCATGGTTCCATTTTGAACCATACGGTTCAAAGTTTCCAAAACCGTCCCACGGCGTCACAACCATCTACCACCCACCAATACCATCCTAATAGCTTCCTATTAACCCTTTAAACTCATCCTAATCGTCCATAAGCAACCAAAACATCAAAATCAAATTAAAAAGGGAATTTGGGCCTTACCGTGCACCCGCACGGGTTCGTGGCTCCACCGCCCACGGCGGCGCCTTCCTGAGCCGGCCACCACGTCCTCCTGTCTCCCTGGTCCTCTGCCTGGTCATGGGTGAAGGTTGGATGGGGTTTGGTTTGCACAGATGGGAGGAAAAGGGTGAGATCGGGTTGTGTTGGGTGTGTGTTTGAAATGGAGAAGAAATGCACGGTGCATGAATCAATTTGGGTGTCTATTGGATGGGTGACACTTGTCACTCATCCATTGGGCATCAGGACAAATATCTGGGCCCACTAGAGTCCAAAAGTGAACTCGTCTCGTAATTCGTGCAATAGTGCACTCGAACTTCCGTGAACCGTAACTTCATCATCGAACGTCCGAATTCGACGTGCCGCCTGTCTATGGATTCGTATCGTCCTTATCTACGTAAAGGTCTTTGGCCCACGGACATCGGACCTCTTGGTTAAAAAGTCAACTATTTGCACCTTTTAACCATAATTACCAAAATGCCCCTAAACTTCCGAACGTCATAACTTCCTCCTCGAACGTCGGAATTGAACGTGCCACCTGTCTATGAACTCATGACGTCACGAACTACGTCACGGTCATCGGTCAAAGTCGATTTGACAGCCCAAACAAAAAGTCAACGTTTTACCACGACTAGGGGCAAAACAGTCATTTCGCATCGTTTGTCCGATTTCGCCTAACTAATCACGGATTAACCTCACTAATCGTGATTAGTCACTAATCTAATCTAGGAATTTGGGACAGGTTGTTACAGATATGAGTTATTCCAAACAACATTCCTAGTAATTTACCATGGCCCTAACTCACACAAAGGCTATTTTGGGAATCTTCTCCTTCTCTATTCTTTTTATGAATCACAATCGATCATCCGACACTGTCTAAGCTCTCTTTACTACTTAAAAATATCACTTTCCTAAGACAGGGAAGGTGGTACAAAAGAATAACTGCACAATTACATCTCATGCATTCTGACAACAATGTCATCTTATTCACTTAAGGATATTAGGTCTGCCTTTCGACTATTCTCCGACCTTATTTCAGGAACCCACGTCACGTCCAAACCATAACTGGCATTTTGTCTCCTATTGGTGTTCCAATTTTCTATTCTCGACTAACCAAAACCTTAGTACACACGTCGGATCCGACAAAGGGTCTTTCATCATATTAGTTTTCAAAACACTTACTCTAACTGGGGACACATATTCACTCGTCCCATTAAAGTCCAACATCATCAATGTTCAGGAAACACACTGTCTTACAACACATATATCACCTTAACCAACCCAGGTGAGTCACATAAACAACACGTATCACATATAAACAATTCCAGTCCAAACTCAAAACTGCCCTAGGCTTCCTATTCTCGTCTCACTGCCAAGTCGTGCATGCGGCTCACATCTCGGAGGCATACAATTTCAAGCACAAATCATAAACCAAGCTCTGATACCAAATTGGCAGGACCCAACCCAGAAAACACCACAAATACCATATCATATCCGGATCCTGCTCCCG
This sequence comes from Prinsepia uniflora, assembly GCA_032719365.1. Classification (NCBI taxonomy): domain Eukaryota; kingdom Viridiplantae; phylum Streptophyta; class Magnoliopsida; order Rosales; family Rosaceae; genus Prinsepia; species Prinsepia uniflora. Next base: position 50,404,193 of record CM064871.1, on the reverse strand, counting down.
TCTGATAGGTAACATAAAATACCAAGTATACCTTTGAAACCCTGTCAGATAAGGGATACTCATATACGCGTGAGCTCATGCCTCTGTTGTACAAGCAGCCTCGATTCTCGTGCAATTGCCATGGAGGGTTACAAAACAAAGAAAAATGTATGAGTGGAAAAAAATAAAGGTTTTAAAAATATAGTTCAAAAAAATAAAACTTCAAACTTCGTTTTCTAAAACTATGCATGCATCAAGTTTACCAATTAATCAAAAATTTTGAAATACATACAACAATACGAAAATCCAGTAATTCCAAATACATGTCCAATGTAAACTTACATCAAGTACCAATGCACATACATTTAAGCCAAAGCATAAGCACAACAACCATAATGAGTCAATCAATGCACTATCATACTAGTCGCATAGTACCAGCTGAACATACCGAGCCAACTCATCACATCGATTGACCCATCCTTGATATCTGTAAATTGAATCATCATATCAAAATACACTACCAATAGGCTAGTATCACTCGGTAAAACAGGGCCCTAATCTGGACGTCCGAGTGCCTTGGAAAACATAACCCCGCTCTGGACGTCCATGTATCACCTAGGAAAATAGAGCCCAGCTCTGGGCGTCTGCGTGTGTACCGATCCCAGAAGAAAAAAAAAACCCGGTTTTTGACGTCCGGGTACTAGACCAAGTCTCATGGAAATAGAGTGCGGCTCTGGACAGCCGATACACCATTAAACCACAACTTGAGGAGGGTCATCCAATCACATCACCATTATAAATTTAGAATCTATAATCGTACATTATACTAGTCTCAGGTGTCTCACACTATATCAAATATCATTTCCACATCCAAAACCATGTTCAAAACTCAAAATAAAACCTCACAACCCGGGCCTATGCCCAAACCACAAATATGTCAAAAGCCTCGTAAAATGAGCCATTAAAATACTCATAAAATCTTTTAAAATCCCAAACCATTGAACTCTACCAAAATCACGTAGAAATCTCATATCGACTCTAAAACCATTTTCTAAAACTCAGTAATAAATCAGAACATAATATACCCAATTTCCTCACAAAACGTGCAAGGTTGAAATTTCTGTAATAGCCCAAAGGCCTACATGCAGGACCCGACCCGAGCGACTCGACCCGACCCTAAGTCATTCATTTCTTACTTTTTTTCATTCCTATTTCTACTAATATCCTCTAAAATACCTCTAATTTGTTTCCATGATCTTAAAATGAAGAAAGAGCATCTAAAACATTGAAGAACCATACCTCCACTATTCAACCAACTTTCCTTCTTCGTCCTGCACAGTTTCCAGAATTCAAAACCCCAATTCTAAGCCCGTTGGAATTACATGATCACGTAAGATTGCCATATAGTCTTGGTTTCCAAAATTTCCCAGCCTTATTGGAAAACCAATACACTGAACCATGAAATCCATGGTTTTGGGCTTTCCAGAGCTGCATATTTCTTTCCTTTTTCTTCTCAGCTTCCATCCAACTCTCTCTGTTTCTATTTGTTTTCCTCTCCGCCTAAACCCTTTGTCTCTCTGCTCTACCTCCCTCGAACGGTGTGTGGGTTCACGACCTTTCATGTCCTTCGGCCTATGCCTACCAAACTAGCACACATAGCACACACCTACACATAAATAAGGGAGTAAGTCTGACACGACCCATCCCAATCCCCCCGGGATTACCGTGGGATGTGCTATGCTCCCGTCTAACACGAAGTGTCAGACAAGGAATAACCTAAAGCCAATGCCCCAACGGGCTTCCAGAGTGCGCAAGGATCGATGGAGGAGGCATGCAATGTCCTAGTCTCTGCTGCAGTCGCATCCGTGATCAACTTGAAGGGCATTAAAAACAACAAGGGCTGTGAGTGGACAAAAATAAATAAGTTCATAAAACACATTTCACAAAGAAATTTTTTTCCCTTCATTAAAATGTATGCATGCATCAAAAACCAGTAAGTAAACTATTTACTAAAAACAACCGTTAGGGCCTTAGCCCAGAAACCATGGCTCAAAACTAAATGTGGGAACTCAGCCCAAAACCGTAAAACCAAAGTTCAACACCAAGTGGGCTACCACCCAAAACCATAACCATAAATACCATTCAAGAAAACATGTTTAAACCATCATGGGCATCCTAGATGCCTAGCGTCCCAGATGCTCGACGTCCCAGATGTCATATCTCACGATATAAGCAACGCGTGCTGCCCGGGGTCTCACCGGGTCCATAACTTTGACATCCCAGATGTCCAATCATAGCAATCCTGCTCCTGAGTCATTATACGGTCTGGTAGCTCCGTATAATGACCCCTCGCAAGCAATGCACCGTGACTTCCCCAGTGTCCCAGACACCTGGAGGAGACCATCACCAAATCCTCATATCAAGATGGTTTATGGAAAATAGTTTATCAAATCATTTCAAAACATCTCAAGGGCGCTGCCCGGAATTTCCATAAAACATCACTAGTCCAAACATCTAATTCCTCCAATCCAAAACCATTTATTCAAATCCATTTAGGGTCCCCAACCCGAAATCACATTTATAAACCAACTGGGCCTCATGCCCGATTCCATAAATCAGTTGGGCCCACAGCCCGATTTCGTAAATCAACTGGGCCCATGGCCCGATTTAGTAAATCAAATGGGCCCCTGGCTCGATTATATAACTCAAATGGGTCTTAGCCCAATTTCATAACCAACTGGGCCTTTGGCCCGAGTTAATATTTCCAATTTCAAAACCATTTCATTCTACTATTTCCAAAGCCATAAGTACGGAAAATCAGAGTAAAATCAAAAACCTCAATTTACGTGCAAGCCTCGAAATGTGTGAAACCATATAATTCACCAATATCCAAATCAACATCATATAATCACAATCATAATCCATATAAAACATTTATGCATGCATAAGATTTATAAAACCAAAGTCCACTCACAGACCGTCCTACGATGTGCCTCGATACGCGTTCCATATGCCTTCCCGGGCCTCGCCACTATCACCGGGACTCCCAAACCTGTCCACATCACAGTAGAGGGTCACTAACCTCTTCATTAACTTACTATTAAAGCCCGTAATATTCCTGAATTTTTAATTATTTTTAAACTTGATCTGAAACCTTCCGATGCCCCGAACATTATCGAGACGGTGTCCGATCGACACGAAACCAGTCCCAAAATGTTCGTTACATCGAATAGATCATTTCACATGTTGAAAGTTTCCCCAAAAGGCCTTACACGCGCCCCCACGTGCCAGTTGAACCCCTGCGCGTGAAACCCAAACGTCGGGCACTGTTCATCTTCTCCAACGCGTGAACCAGGTTTTTCCCTGCAACTGGACCGGCTGAACCGGTCTGGACCGGTTCAAGGCTATATCTGGTCCAATTTCGGTCCTTTCCCTTCCTTTTAAATTCCTATACTCTTATCTAGTCCTTAGCAACCTTCTTGAATGAACAAAACTAAGAAAAACATCCAGGACTTACCTCCCCGATCAAGCAAACTCAAGGCCAAAATCCTCCCCACGGTCCAAACGTCTCAGGCCATTCCCAGCCATGTTTCTCCATCTCAAAATGTTCCTAAGACCATCAGGAACTCCATTTCATTAATGAACTCGATCGATCAACCATAAAAACCCATATCCAGTTCAAACCCGAAACTTACCTTACGGGTTCCTCCCGCCGTGTCCACCACCATAAACCGCCGCCGTGGCTGGCCATCATTGCCCCCCTCAGTCCTTCATCACACTCACAAGGACACACACAAGCTCAGAAAAGGGATGGTGAGGCGTAGAATAGGTGATGAGGGTGTGAGGTGGGTTTCGGTTTTTGAAAGGAAAGAAGAAGAAGTATGGTGATCGGGTTTGTGAGCAACCAAGAAAATAATGGCTGATATCTGATGAGATGAGAGAGGACCAAATGGATGGTGAGGATTTAATGATTAAGTTGGAATGGGTGGCTAGGATTTAGTGGTGGGTAGATTAGATTATAAAATGATTAAAATAATATTATTTAATTACTTAGATCCACAATTTAGGGTATTGACCAATGGGATCCATAGGTTCCATTTAAAATACCTGTCCAATCAGAATAAGCCACCTCATCACTGCCTCGAAGTACGTGCATAGTGAAATCGAACTTCCGTGACCCATAACTTTTCCGTTCAAAGTCCGATTTCAGCGTGCCGCCTGCCTATGGATTCGTATCGTCCCGATCTACGTAACGGTCCTCGGCCCTCGGCCATCGGACCTCCCAGTCAAAAAGTCAACATTTTGCCCCTTTTAACCAAAATTACCAAATTGCCCTTAAACTTCTGAACGTCATAACTTTTTCCTCGAACGTTGGAATCGAACGTGCCACCTATCTATGAACTCGTGACAACCCAAGCTACATCACGGTCATTGGTCAAAGTCTGTTTGACTGTCCGAATGAAAAGTCAACGTTTTACCCACGATCAGGGGCAAAACGGTCATTTTGCATCGTTCGGCCGATTTCGCCCAACTAATCACCGATTATCCTCACTAAACATGATTAGTCACTAATCTAATCCCGAAATTCGGGACTGGTCATTACAAAATCGATGAGAGAGAGATAAATATCATAACCCTCTAGAACTTGCAGCATACAATTGGGCCTTAGTGTAAAATGACCAAAAATCCCCTCTAACTTAAATTACCAAAATATCCCTAGGGGTTTTCTACTTGAAACAACCTCGTACGTTCTTCCATTTTGACGTGCCACTTTTCTACGGACTCAAGGTCCTAAGAACTTCATAACAGTATTCTTGTCCTAAAAGAGATCCCGATAAAAAAAGTCAACACTTTGACCATTCAGGGACAAAATCATCATTTTATCCAATCTTGTCGATTTTTCTTCCCCAAAGGTTCGGGTTGTTACAGATGAACCCTTTTTCGAGTAATTGTTGAAGCTGAATACTCGGTTCACATAGCTTTGTCGAGGCCATTCTATAGGGAGTTAAAGAGAGGGGGTTGGTACTTGGTGGCAAGTAAATAGTGAACTCTATCTCTAGTGCTGGTGGCAATCCACGCAAAACCTCTAGAGAAACAACACAAAACTCGTCCATGATTGATACATCATGAATTTGAGTTATTGACTGATCTGTCACCACCACAAGTACCGCGTAGCTCGGACAATCTTTCTTCAAATTTTTCTGCTTTAAACTCGAAATTATTCCGTACATGCATTTCTGATTTTCACCAATAAAATTCACAACTAGATGCCCAATACGATTGAAGGTGACCACCTTCTCACTATAATCCATTATTGCATGGGGTCATAATAACCAATACAAACCCAAGATCATGTCAAAATAACCGATTCTGACAGATATAAAATCTGCCATTAGTATCACAGTTTCGATGAAAACAGAGAAGTTCTTGTACAAAACTAAACAAACTTCACCTTTTTGAAGCGCCACACTTAAAAGATATTCAAGTGGGGTGGAGATTGACTCCGCTTTTTGAGCACACATTGGGGACATAACAGAATTAGTAGCACTAGGATCAATAAAAACTTGAGCAGAAAAACCACAAATAAGTGACATACCAACAAACACATATGGATTTGTTTGAGCCTTATCCAGGCTGAGATTGAACACATGGCTGGCTGTTCTACCTCAAGAACGTCCACCGTGATTTACTTGAGTTATATTTCCTTGAGAAGTTGGTCTACTCCATGCTCCACAATTGGAGGAAACACCAAAATTTTGTTGAAGGCGTTAACTCTAAGCTGGCATTGAAGTGAATTCTGGTTGCTGCGGATTGTACTCTGGGTGTGCAAAGACGAACTACTACGATCGGTAGCCATATACTGTGCAACCATGTAATACTATGCAGGATAGGTAAACTACCGCGATGGTGAAGTATTAAACTATGATGGTGGGTTTGCAGGCAGAGGGAAATGAGTCTGCTGCTCATTGGCTACAGATAGGGCATGGTGCTAGCTCTGGTTAAAATTTGCAATCTCTATACTAGTGTCATTTCTAATCGCAGGCAAAACATTGATCATCTGCATAATCCCTTAGCTTACGAGGACCATTGTGCCTCCAGTTTCATTTTCGATAGAAAATTGTACCATACGTGTTAGGGCCTCTGTCACTGTGATGTGGATGAAAAAGTGAAAATCTTATAGACCTTCCGGAATAACGTGCAAAGTCCACTAGAAGGACCTGAAAAGGCTCCTTTCTTGAACTGTTTTCTTCTAGGACCACCATTAGAGATTTGTTCCTTCCTCGACGAGAGTGTTGTGGTTGTTGAGATTGTTGTTGCTTGCTCTTTTTGTTTAAACCCTAGTCAAACTCCTCATCAATCGAACCCCTTAATTTTAAGAGCTGCTACGAAGACTTATACATCCGAACTACCACGATAGATCTAATATTCTTTTTTGTGAAAAAGGTTCTTCATTTTCTCAAATCTGTCACGGATCAGAGGATAATTAATAATGAGCAAGCTTCTAGAATTTCCTTTCGTATTATGTCAGAGTCGAGTCCCCTACTTCAACTGTAGTAATTCCTCCTACTTACGGGTTAATATACTCCTATGGAACAATATTGTTTTCAAATCTCTCCTTGAAAACTTCCCAGGTGGTAAGGTTCCGTTGTGGTAGTTCGTATTTTTCGGCAAACTACTAATCATTTGTGGAGTCATGAAGAAAGAAGGTAGCAGTGACAATCCATTTTTATGGTGGTAATTCAATCACCACAAAATTTACATCCACGGTTTTGACTCAAAGTTGAACCTCATAACAACTCCCATGCTCGTAGTCCTATACATCGGGTAATTTCGGACCAGGGGTGGTTAAGCTTTTGATTAGCTATGAGACTGGCAAACAATTGGCCCAATTGAGAAAAGTCAAAAGTCGAGATTGTCCCTCATCCCGTATGGGATTTTCATCGTCTATGGTTGCAGGAATTGGTTACGAGGACCACGTCGACGAGGCATCGTTCTGACACAAAAAGCAATGTTTAGTTGATGACCATCGAGAAGTAAAAAGAATGCTCAAGAAATACCTTCTGAAATCATGCTTTGATACCAAATTGACACAACTCGATTTGAAAATCTAGCAAGATGCCGTATTAGAGGTATGCAGGCCGACATGTGAAGACGAGCCCCATGTGACGAAGCCAACTGGAATGTTAGTTTAGGAAGGATATTAAATGGAAAATAGACTACTTGAATTAAAAAGAAACGAATTTAGGTGTTAAAGAGCATAGGGTAATTTTAAATAAATAGTGTGCATGATGATCTGTAAACATAAATAAAACAGAAAAAGGTCTCAACCCATATAGGAAGCTACAGAGTCAGAACCGCAACTCGCGGTATCCTTGTCAAAGATGGTTTCAAGTGCACTACGTCATGTGGGGTAAAGGAAGGGTAAGTCAACCTAGCAATTATTATAGTGTAAAATAGAAATACAAGAGAGTAGTTAACCCCTCAATTTTAATGAAAACGAGTTATCCAAACATTAAACATGCACATTTGACTAGAAGTAATAAATAAAAGAATAACCCACTAACTATGCTCTTAAATCACTCAACTCATGCACACATGACAGACAAGGTATCTAGGGTTCGCTCATGCACCTCAATCACATAAAATTGTGTGCTACGTACAATCGTCTCATGTCCCCTAGAGCATGGGGACAAACTGATACTATTTAACAAGCATTTAAGTGAATGCTGGTGATCGATCACAAGGAGACTGGTCTATGGCCAACATATAGGTACTAAATGTCATGCTTATAAGACAAAAATCTCAACAATCCAAAATATACTTGGGGATATGTAATATAATAATTAGTTAGCTAAACATGCTCGAAAATATGCAATATAATAATCAATCAACTAAGCATCCTCAGAAAAATATGCAATATAATAATTAGTCAACTAAGCATACTTAGAATATGCTCCAGAATAAAGATTGCTCAACAATAGCCTAAAAGCAAAGTAAAATTTCGAAAAACAAGTTCAAACGTGTTTGGAGCGTTACAAATATGGGCCATGTGTTACCGTGTGCCGCCACACGTCAACCATGCGTTGTCATGTGCTAGCACGTGTCGCCACACACATGTTGCCACGCGGTGACACATGTTAGTTGGCACTAGCACGTGCTATCACGCGCCGAGAGTGGCTTTCACTCACTAGGTTGAACAGCTCCAATGTTGCAGTTTTGCTCACCGGAGAACGTTACAAATATGGGCCATGTGTTACCGTGTGCCGCCACTCGGCGACCATGTGTTGTCACGTGTTAGCACGTGTCGCCACACACATGTTGCCACGCGATGACACATGTCAGTTGGCACTAGCACGTGCTATCACGCGCCGAGAGTGGCTTTCACTCACTAGGTTGAACAGATCCAATGTTGCAGTTTTGCTCGCCGGAGAACTAACCACTCCAACGAGTCTTTTTTCTCTATATTCAACCAAAACGGACATACCATCGATCAGACTTTATCTATTTAGTCTATATATCACAAAAATATAATTTCAAGACCAAGGCTTTACCTATTGATGTTGGGAAGTCACCATTAAGTCTCGGTGGTCCAACCCGAAACCTAAAATCCGGTGAGTCTACTCTGCCATCGTCTACCATTAAAAACGGAAAAACCTACATGCAATGGGTTCATAATGAAGCTTAGAACAAAGGGATTCCAATGGTTATGGTTTTAGGGTGCGAGCTCACCTCAGTTGCTCGTAATCCTTGTCAAAAGATGACGTTACTAGGTTAGAGAGCTGAAGATAAAGTGAACTGAATCAAAAATGAGATGCAGTCACTAGGTTAGAGAGCTAAAGATGAAGCAAGTCGAATGGTGTGGTTTTGGGCTCGATTTGTAACCTGATTAGCTTACGGTCTTTAGGGAAGTATTCAGTTCTAATCTTTATCTCTAAGCTCGGCTCGAGTGGTTCCCACTCTCTTAGGCTCAGACCACGAAATTCGAGAGGCTCGTGAGAGATCCTCAGTGGTGTTTCGGTGCTGACAGATAGAACATGGACTGTGTAATGGTGGTGGTGCGACCATTTAGTCATGGTTAATCAAATATGAAGAGACAAAGGGCCTTTGTGTTTGGGGTGGTTTTTAGGTCTACGAGTTGTGAGAGTAGTGATAGTGAACAATGGTGTTTGAGTGTGTGAGATGTCCCTTCAATATTCTCACCCACAACTAAAAGGGTTTAAAACTGGTAACACCCTTATTACATGTAAAACATTTTTCCATCCCAGGATGCAACAAAGCTATTTGTTGCTTGTTGTGGTTACCCGCAAAGATTGAAATATTCATATCGACGGATATATCGGTAGTCAAATTTACGGATATCTCGCCCCAAATATCGATATCATACCATTTATGGTCAACAAAAATGACGGAAATTCAATCTAAAAGTTGGAAATTTGAAATAAAACTTTGAGAAAAACTTAAGTACCTAATGATGGTTATATAGGACTAATAAAAACCATAAAATGACTTTGATATAATAAATATATGACGAATAATATGATACAATAGAATTCTGTCAATGACTAATAATATAAAATTTTAAACATACACATAAATTGAAGTGAATTACTATAATTGAATGTTAATATAGTTAAAACATAAAAATAAGCATAATAATGGAGTTTACATTTACATAATAATTTAGAAAATTCGGGAATTTGTATTTACATAATAATTTAGAAAATTGGACATTAATTAGTGAAAATTGGACATAAAACGAATTCTTATTAATCATATGCTCATCTCATATTTTTCTAAAATCCATTAATATTCAAATTAACCATTCAAATAAGTTTCTTCCATTCAACATAATTTGTTTCAATTCAACATAATTTGCTTCAAATTAACCATCTCTACTCTACAGATCAATCCATTCAATATAATTTGCTTCAAAAATTCATTAATATTCAAAGTAACCTTATATTTGTATTCCCAAATTTTTTTATATCAAATACTAATTTAAATATAAAATATATTATATTAGATTTTCATAAATTTACCCATATGCTATCCAATTAATTTCAAAGTTGTACCATTAAACTAATATATATATATATATATATATCATGTTGGACGACGGAACGGCCAACGGACGCCGGACGCCGCACGCCCCGGTAACGGCCTCCTGCGCGTGGTGGCCACGCCCTTGCACAGTGGTCGTTCCCTACCTCGAGCTGGGTCTATGATTCGGGTTTCGGACCCGGCGGCATGGCCTGACTGGAAATCGATAGTTTTATGTCCGATTTTCATGCAATTTGGTCATATCTCGATCGTTTTAATCAAATAATGAGATCTATGGGTTGAAAACAAGAAAAAATATCAAAATTTCGCTCAATATCTTTCCCCCTCTTATTTTCCGTCGGCCGAAAAAAAAGGAAATTTCGCCGATAAAATCCGATATTTACATGTACTTGGAGAAGTGAAATGCTAAATTCGCAATTACCAAACCTCTAATTCAAAGTTTCCATAAAAGAAAATATTTTATTAACGATAGGGTTGTAATAGGCAAGACCATCTGCTCAGATCTCACCATTAGCATGCCATCATTGTTGTAAGAATGTAAAACACAGTTGTATATTATATAATTTGCGAGGCAAACCACATTATGTAAATCTGTAATCTCTTTTCATGTTTTTAGCAAAGACATAATTTGCCAAAAGCCGAGCAGTCTACTTTTCTACATTCAATTAGTCTTTCTTCAATGACCAAAAAAAAAGTTTGTCTTTCTTCATGTTTAAACTCTAACTATAAAGAATTATATACGCCCAGGGATGAAAATATCGGTGGATATCGGCAAAATGTCGCCGATATTTCGTTAAAATTGGTCGCGCGGCACATAAGGGGGGGGGGGGGGGGGTGGGGGGAGATATCTCACGAAATTTCGATCTTTTTTCTTGTTTTAAGGAGATAGATCTAATTATTTATTAAAAAGATCGAGATAGGTCTAAATTTTGTAAAAATCGAACGTAAAAGGAGCTTAAACCAGTCGGGTCATGCCGCAAAGTCAAAAAAACCCGAATCGCAGACCCGCGAGAGATAGGGGATGACTGCTTTTAAGTTATTATTGGTACTTTATATATCAGTCAGTTGCTTATATTTACAATATGACTTGTTAGTTGAGTTGGTTGGTGTTTGTTTTAAGTTTCAAGCCACCTGGGTTCGACCCCAAATTAGGCTCTTTCTAATGTTTTTTTTTTCTGCTTGCTAATGTTTTTTTCTTGCTTTCTAATGTTTTTTTTTTTTCATTTTTTTGCCTTATTTTGAACAATATTTATCATTTTTTCCAATTTTAAATACATCAATACTTTCCAATTTTTGAACAAATATTGACTCTATTTTTTTTTTAATTTTTTTTTCAATTTTAAATATATTTACTCATTTTATAATTTTTCTTCCAATCAAATTTTTTTATGCTTATTGTTATGTTTTTAATTATATTAACATTCAATTATAGTAATTCACTTCAATTTATATTTATATTTAAATTTTTATATTACTAGTCATCGGCAGAACTCTATTGTATCATATTATTCATTATATATTTATTATATCAAATTCATTTTATAGTTTTTTATTAGTCCTATATAACCATCATTGGGTACTTAAGTTTTTTCCAATGTTTTATTCCAAATTTCCAACTTTTAGATAGAATTTTCGTCATTTTTTGTTGACCGAAAAACTATATCGATATCGATATTTGGGGCGAGATATCCGTAAATTTGACTAGCGATATATCCGTCGATATCGATAATTTTCATCCTTGTATACGCCTTCCTACAAGCGGTTGAATTGATTATAAGCATGAATTCTTTAGAATGAGAAATTTTGAAAAATTGTAATTTTAGATACATCATCGGCTGTTTATATATATGATTTTACATTTATTTTAACAATATTAGATAGCTAACATCATGATTTATATATATATATATATATAAAGAATATTAAATAATTACTCTAAGATGTAAAACGTAAAAAATATTGTTTGATTTTTTAAGAAATAAAATATAAAATATAAACTCTAATAGTCATTATATGTAACGATCCGTCCCCGAATTTCAAGATTAGATTAGTGACTAATCATGATTAGTGAGACTAATCGGTGATTAGTTGAGCGAAATCGGACAAACGAGGTGAAATGACCGTTTTGCCCCTAGGCGTGGCAAAACGTTGACTTTTTGTTCGGATGGTCAAATGGACTTTGACGGATGACCGTGACGTAGTTCGTGACGTCACGAGTTCATAGACAGGTGGCACGTTCACTTCAATTTATATTTATATTTAAATTTTTATATTACTAGTCATCGGCAGAACTCTATTGTATCATATTATTCATTATATATTTATTATATCAAATTCATTTTATAGTTTTTATTAGTCCTATATAACCATCATTGGGTACTTAAGTTTTTTCCAATGTTTTATTCCAAATTTCCAACTTTTAGATCGAATTTTCGTCATTTTTGTTGACCGAAAACTATATCGATATCGATATTTGGGGCGAGATATCCGTAAATTTGACTAGCGATATATCCGTCGATATCGATATTTTCATCTTGTATACGCCTTCCTACAAGCGGTTGAATTGATTATAAGCATGAATTCTTAGAATGAGAAATTTTGAAAAATTGTAATTTTAGATACATCATCGGCTGTTTATATATATGATTTTACATTTATTTTAACAATATTAGATAGCTAAACATCATGATTTATATATATATTATATATATATATATTATATATATAAAGAATATTAAATAATTAGTCTAAGATGTAAAACGTAAAAATATTGTTTGATTTTTTAAGAAATAAAATATAAAATATAAACTCTAATAGTCATTATATGTAACGATCCGTCCCGAATTTCAAGATTAGATTAGTGACTAATCATAATTAGTGAGGCTAATCGGTGATTAGTGAGCGAAATCGGACAAACGAGGTGAAATGACCGTTTTGCCCCTAGGCGTGGCAAAACGTTGACTTTTTGTTCAGATGGTCAAATGGACTTTGACGGATGATCGTGACGTAGTTCGTGACGTCACGAGTTCATAGATAGGTGGCACGTTCAATTCCGACATCCGTGGAAGAATGTTATGACGTTCGGAAGTTTAGGGGCATTTTGGTAATTTTTGGTTAAAAGGGGTCAAATGTTGACTTTTTGACCGGGATTTCCTATGGCCGAGGGCCGAGAACCATTACGTAGATCGGGACGATACGAATCCATAGACAGGCGGCATGTCAAATTTGGACGTTCGACAGCTAAGTTACGGTTCACGGAAGTTCAAGGGTACTATTGCACGAATTACGAGACGGTTGCACTTTTGGACTTTAGTGGGGGCCCAAATATTTTATGGGGGCCCAATGGATGAGTGAAACTTGTCACCCATCCACAGGCCACCCAAATTGATTCATGCATCTCCTTTTAGCTTCATCGATCATTTCCTTTCTTTGTTCCTAAACCCAACGCGATCCACCATTCTCATCCAAATCCAAACCCTTCAATGACAGGACCCATCCCAATCCCCCCGGGATTACCGTGGAATGTGCCCTGCTCCCGTCCAACAAGGGGTGTCAGACAAGGGATAACCAAGAGTCACTGCCCGAACGAGGCTTCCAGAGTGCGCAAGGATCGATGGAGGAGGCGTGCAATGTCCCAGTCTCTGCTGCAGTCGCATCCGTAATCAACCTGAAGGGCATTAAAACCAATAAAAGATGTGAGTGGACGAAAATCAATAAGTTTAGTAAACACAGTTATAAGACATTTATGCCCTCCAATAAAAACGTATGCATGCCACGAAAACCAGTAACCAAAACGTTTGTTCAACCAAGCCATTAGGGCCTTAGCCCAAAAACCGTTAACTCAAAACCAAGTGTGGGAACTCAGCCCAAAATGCCCGACCCGAAATACCATTTCATAAACCAATAATCTGTTTTTTACCACATAAACACAAATCCAACCGAAAAGCCATTTCATAGATTCATTAATCCATATTTACCACATTACCATCACCAGCATCCCAGATGCTTAGCGTCCCAGACGCTTGACGTCCCAGACGTCATATCTCACGGTATAATAAGCGTCGCGTGCTGCCCCGGGTCCCACCGGGTCAATATCTTTGACATCACAGATGTCTGACGTCCCAAACATCAATCATAGCAATCCTGCTCCTGAGTCACCATACGGTCTGGTAACTCCGTACGATGACCCCTCGCAGGCAATGCACCGTGACTTCCCTAGTGTCCCAGACATCTGGAGGAGACCATCATATATCCTCGTATCAAGATGGTATATGGAAAACAATTTTATTAAATCATTTCACAACATTGCAATGGGCCCTACCCAAAATCTCCAATTCCATTTAGGGTCCCTGACCCGAAATCACATTTATTAAACATAGGGTCCCAGACCCGAAATCACATTTATTAAACATAGGGTCCCAGACCCGAAATCACATTTATAACCCAACTGGGCCTCATGCCCGATTTTGTAAACCATTGGGCCTACGACCCGATTTTATAAACCACTGGGCCCACGACCCTAATTCGTAAATCAATTGGGCCCCTGGCCTGATAATATAACTCAAATGGGTCTCAACCCGATTTCGTAACAACTGGGCCCCTAGCCCGATTTCATAAGCAACTGGGCCCCCGGCCCGATTTCATTAACTCAAATGGACTCCAAGTCCGAGGTTTCCAAAATAATTGGGCCTCAAGCCCGAGTTCATCTTTCCAATTTCAAAACTATTTCATCATATTATATCCAAGTCATAAGTATGAAAAATCCGTTAAAAATCGGAAAAACCTCGATTTACATGCAAGCACGTAAATCGCCTCGAAATATGTGAAACTGTATAATTTACCAATATCCAAATCAACATCATACAATCACAATCATAATCCATATAAAACAGTTAAGCATGCATAGAATTTATAAAACCAAAGTCCACTCACAGACCGTTTTACGATACGCCTCGATACGCATGCCATAGGCCTTCCCGGGCCACACCACTATCACCGGGACTCCCAATCCTGTCCAAATCACATTAGAGGGCCATTAACCTCTTCAATAACCTCCTATTAAAGTCCCGTAAGTTTTTCGAATTTTTAACTATTTTTAAACTTGATTTAAAACCTTCGGACGTCCCGAACAATATCGAAACGGTGCCCGATCGACACGAAACCAATTCCAAAATGTTCATTACATTAAATAGGACAAAAGTCATCTTAACCTCACCTCAAGATTCGTGCCCACGCGCTTTCACGCGCCGCCGTGAGTGGCTGCGCGTGAAACCCACGCGCCTGCTACAGTGTCATCGTCCCAACCCGTTTAACTGATAAACGGATCCTGTTGGCCCGCGAGATGACCCGGTTGGTTTCCTATCAATTCAGCATTAATTACTTCAATTGATCATTCAGTTAGCTTCGTTTTAAGTTCAATTTAAGCTCTGTAAACTCAATTCTATCAAAACTCACCTTAAACCCAACGATTAGACGATGAACAATGAAGAACACCCGTCACTGTTCCTTCATTGAAATTCCTCAATTCCTTCTAATTTCTTTCAATTGATGCACCCAGAAGCATCACCGGACCATGAGAAACAGTTTCCCTTCATCAATTTTGTCGTTGGATCACTCAATGATCACGACTCAAGCTCTCTGTTACCAGGCCCGTTCAGAGTGAATTGGGCACCAATTTCCTTCATTCTTTCGACGAAACTGATCGTGGCAATCCCAGAAGACTTAAATTGAACTCAATTTTGATCCTCAGGGCCTATCTCTCAGTATTCGAATTTCCCCCCAATTTTTCTAAATTTTCGATTTTGATTTCCCAACTCTCCCTTTGTCCCGTAATTCCCTCGTTAATTCTGTCTCTCAAAGCTCTCAATTTTCCCCTCACAGCTGGTTGTGAAAGGGAGCTCAATTCTCCCAATTCTGATGCCCAATGCTCACGGTTTGAAGACAATTAGATGATTAATGGAGGATAAGGGTAATTAACAATATTAGGACATAATGATGGTGTTGGGAGGGAAACATGGAGTGTAACGACCCGTCCCGAGTATCGGGATTTATTATTATTTAATTATGATTTAGAATGACTAATTTGGGATTAGTTGAGTGATTTCAGACGAATTGTACAAAATGACCGTTTTGCCCACGGACCGTTTTGCCCCTAGGCGTGGGCAAAACGTTGACTTTTAATTCGGACTGTTAAATGGACTTTGACCGATGACAGTGACGTAGTTTGGGACGTCACGAGTTCATAGACAGGTGGCACGTTCGATTCCGTTGTTCGTGGTGAAAGTTATGATGTACGGAAGTTCAAGGGCATTTTCGTAATTCGAACGAAATAAGGGGAAATGTTGACTTTTTGATCGGGAGGTCCGATAGCTGAGGACCGAGGACCGTTAGGAAGGTCTCGATGCTCTGAGTCCGTAGACAGGCGGCACGCATCAATCGGAGTCCGTATGACCGAGTTACGGGTCAGGATGCGTGAGGGGCATTTTGGTAATTTTCTGCACAGGGGCAGAATGGTAATTTTCACGGGGGTACTGTTTGATTGAAACAGCCGTGAAATGGGATGTTTGTGCGATCTATCCCATGGATTGTTTATCAATTAAATGACTGAATTGGGACAGTTTGAGGTGTGATTGCACATGTAATTGTGCTGGCAATCGATCACAAGAACATGGGCACCATTTTATTATGTTTTCGGGTCAGTGCAGGGGACTTTACATAGTGGACTGAGTGGCACTTTGGGATGCTTTTAATGGCTGATTTGGATTGTTAGAATTGAGAGTGAGTCGAGAGGTTGACTTTGAGATTGAGAATGAAAGGAATGGAGTGGAAATGGTAGAGGAATGCTCAAAAACCCGAAACTGGTTTTTGTGAAG
The DNA here is from genome assembly GCA_032719365.1 of Prinsepia uniflora. Taxonomy (NCBI): domain Eukaryota; kingdom Viridiplantae; phylum Streptophyta; class Magnoliopsida; order Rosales; family Rosaceae; genus Prinsepia; species Prinsepia uniflora. The sequence continues at coordinate 50,387,280 of CM064871.1, read as the reverse complement.
TTCAAATTCGAACTTCTAGTTTTAGGCCAGCCCATGACTTATTGATGATTGAATGAGCTTCCTGGAACCTCCACGAGTCGATCCAGATCATTTGGGGCAAGCTTTGAGGCTCCTAGGGTCGTGGACGGATGAGGTGGACGGCTGAAAAATCCAAGCTTGAGTCGTGGTGATTGAGGTAACTTCGTGTTCAATTAATCATTTGAATTGGTTCGTGTTAATCCTAATAAGCTTCCTGTGAAGTTAATTTGACAATGGACTTGAGTTGGGTGAGTTGATATCATCGACCCGTTTGGCTGTTCGGACTTGGATTGGTCGATTTACTCCATGTCGAGATTAATCATTGACACAGAACTGGAATTAATTGGTTAATGTTTGTTTTAGGATCAAAAACGGATGGAATCAAGGTCAAATTGAGGGTTACTTGGCCGGGTCAGATCGCGGGTAATCAGACCCATTTACCAGACATACGGGTGAAGGTGGTGACTGTAGCAGTCACTGTAGCAGACGCGTAGCTTTCACGCGCAGCCACTCACGGCGGCGCGTGACGGCGCGTGGGCACGAATCTCGAGATGAGGTCAACATTACTTTTGTCCTATACAATGTAACGAACATTTTGGCGTTGGTTTCGTGTCATTCGGATCCCGTTTCGATATTGTTCGGGATGTCCGAAGGTTTTAAATCCAGTTTAAAAATACTTAAAAATTCGGGAAAATTACGGGACTTGAATAGAGTGTTAATGATGAGGTTAGTAATCCTCTGATGTGATTTGAACAGGATTGGGAGTCCCGGTGATAGTGGTGTGGCCCGGGAAGGCCTATGGCACGCGTATCAAGGCGCTCGGTTAAACGGTCTGTGAGTGGACATTGGTTTTATAAATTCGATGCATGCATAACTGTTTCATGATTGTTATAATTATGATTAAATGATTTACTTTGGATATCGGTGAATTTAAATGATTTCGCGCATTTCGAGGTGATTTACGTATTTGCACGTAAACCGAGGTTTTCTGGATTTACACCGATTTCCATAAATGTGGTTGGATATGATTTCATGAAACGGTTACGGACTTGATAAAGTAAAATCGGGTCAGGGGCCCAGTTAACTTGTGAATCGGGCCAGGGGCCCAGTTAACTTGTGAATCGGGCCAGGGGCCCAATTAACTTGTGAATCGGGCCAGGGGCCCAGTTAACTTATGAAATCGGGCCAGGGGCCCAGTTGATTTCTACATATGATTGCGGGTCGGGGACCCTAAAATGGAATTGAATAAATGTTTTCTGGTTTACATTTTATATATATTCACATGCTAAAAACAAATAACAGTTTGATGATATGGAAATTATGGTTATGGCACGTTTCACGGTATTTGGACTTGAGACCCGTCTGATGAAACTTAAAGATTGGTTTGGATTTTATCTATGTATATATATATGCTGTGCATGTGGATATCAATAAAATGTATTTGGTACTGCACTGTATAGATCCTTCCATATGATACTGTCTCCTCCGGATGAGGTACCCCGGAGTGGTCACGGACGTATAGAACATCTAGCGTCTATGACGTTAAGCATCGGGGATGCTGTACCCGAACGGGATTCGGGGATTGAACTCGGAATTGAGACCCGAGTGGCACGCGTAGCCTTGTGATTGTGACCTTATTAGACGTCAGGGACGTCAGACATCAGGGATGTCGGATTGGAGTGTATGATGCAGTGGCTAAAATTATGTTTATGGTTCATATTATATGATATATGATTTTAAATGATGGTGCATGCATATAATTTTACTGAGGGGCATAAATATCTTATAAATGTTTTAAACAGACTTGTTTATTTTCGTCCACTCACAGCTTTTGTTTTTAATGCCCTTCAGGTTGATTCCGGATGCGACTGCAGCAGAGACTTGAGCATCGCACACCTCCACCATCGATCCTTACGCACTCTGAAAGCCCGGTTGGGCAGTGGCAACATGTTATCCCTTGTCTGACACCTTTTGTCAAACGGGAGCATGACACATTCCATGGTAATCCCGGGGGGATTGGGATGGGTCGTGTCATTGAGCATATTCTAGGGTTTAAATTAGGGGATAGGTGACACTTGTCACTCATCCAGGTGTGCACAGTCAACAGTCACTATTCATTATTTTATTATTATTTTAATCAGAGTGTCGGTTCGTTCGATTAATTGAATTCGTTCCCGTGACCATAACTTCGTCGTCGAAACTCTGATTTCGGCATGCCGCCTGTCATTGGATTCATATCGACGAGACCTACGTAATGGTCCTTGGCCCTCGTCCATCGGACCTCCCAGTCAAAAAGTCAACATTTGGCCACTAATATGCCAAATTACCACAAAATGCCCCTTGACTTCCGAACATCATAACTTTCTCCTCGAATGTCGAAATCGAACGTGCCACCTGTCTATGAACTCGTGACGTCCCGAACTACGTCATGGTCATCGGTCAAAGTCCATTTGACCTCCCGGTCAAAAAGTCAACATTTTACCCACGATCAGGGCCAAAACGGTCATTTTGCACATTTTGTTCGATTTCGCCCTACTAATCACCGATCAACCCCATTAATCGAGATTAGTCACTAATCTAATCCCGGAATTCGAGACGGATCGTTACAACCTTCCCTCCTTAATTAATTTCGTCCTCGAAATTCCAACCGATCTATTCTCAAATGTTCTTCCCTCCTTAATTAGTTTCGTTCTCGAAACTCGACTACCCTGATTCCACAAACACCCCGTGGAAAGTGGAATCGACCTCGCAACACGTGTACACACGTACACCAACTAATCAGAACAAAAACTTGTCTGCACCCAACGTACCACTAATATTTACATCGTATCGACTACATTCGACCCCGTCGAATGACTGAAACCACTCGTTTCGAATTGACACCACTTGTCAAATCTACCCTTTCGTTGACACAACAACTCGACGGTTCCTTTCTCACTCACCAATCTATCCTGGTATTTACTCCCACTGGAAGTCATCAGACTTCACTCAACAATCTACGTTGACACATCCCGACAATCTGTCACCATTCGGCAGTTGTCAATCAAACACTGACACTCTACTCACTCGTGGCTACACAAGCCACCAACTTACTTGACTCAAAAATACACTCACCAACATTTCACCCGACTAGTGTTTAATTAGACTAATCGGAAATACCATGACCCATTGCATAGTAATGTCCGGTCCACGACTAATCCAATGGTATCGGAACCAATCCGACTACCAACACGCTCACCGACACACCTCGGGTATAACCCATCGACCAGACTACAACCACCTAGGTCATAGCCAAACACGTTCCAATAATGGAGTACTTTTGCCCAATCCAGCATGAGACAAATCGAAACTCCACCCATCATCTAGTTCCAATTCCAAATCCGAATCTGCAATTTCATAAGAAATCCCGAATCCAAACCCAGACATCACATTTTAATTCATATCCAAATCCGAATCCGAAATCATTATTCCGAAAGCTAGCATTTGGAATAATCATTCCGTACCCAAATCCGGAAATCCATTTTCAAGTTCCAAAATCGAATCCTGAATCGTCACCCAGAAATTCGATTCCCAAACCCGAAATCTCGTTCACGTCTACCAAGACACACCAAAACCGAACCTATCGGTTACCAGTTCGATACATTCGATTGACTTCATAGGGAAGCCAATCCAACAACCACACGGCTAAGGTTGACAAAATCCGACCACGTCGGAAACCTACTCACTCGAGTACTATACCATACGGCTCCACTTCGAAAAGAAGTTTTGTCCCGTCATTTACGACTCACATACCCAAGTTCGTATCGATCCTTGTCATTCCACCTAGGAAAACCAAGGATGATCCAAAATGATGACGTCAATACTCATCCTACGTGGATGCAAACAAAACTCGCTGCACTCACCACGCCATGTAACCCAACATCGTCTGTAACAACCCGTCCCGAGAGCCGGGATTAAGATAGTGATTAAGGTGTGAGTAGTGAGGTTAATCCGTGGTTAGGTGGTCCCGATAGGTCCGTAAGTTTAGAATGACGATGTTGCCCCTAGTTTGGACAAAATAGTTGACTTTTAGTTCGGGTGGTCAAATGGGGGTTGACCAGTGACCAGGACGTAGTTTAGAACGTCACGAATCCATAGGCAGGTGGCACGCCTGATTCCGACATCCGAGGAGGGAATTGTGATGTTCGGAAGGTTGAGGGCATGACCGTAATTTGAGTAAAGTAGGGGGAATAGTTGACTTTTTGAATAATCGAGTTTTGGTAGGTTGACCTAGGATGGTTAGATAGTTCTTGTCGTCCTGAGTTCGATGACAGGCGGCACGTACTCATCGGACTTACGATGTCAGGACCCACCCCTGTTTCACCCCGAAACCCGAGGTAAATCCCGCTCCCGTCTGACTCCCCGACACAAAACTCAAGTAAAACTCACTCAAATCCAGTCAAACGCAGGAGTAATTAGACACAATGTCCCGAAAGTAGCATTTACAGAACACATAAAGAAAATAAAACCGATAACTACACGCACACGGAAGCCTTTACTCTATTCTGGGAACCCTCACGTCACTTCTATGCCTCAGACTCTGCCTCGACGTCAAGACCCCGCGCTTGCTCCACAACCTGGAGGGCAATTAAAACAGAAAATGTGAGTGGACCAAAAGGTACAAAAGTTCAAAACCATTTTATAAGAAAACCGAGTTAAACCCTCCGTTTTGAAATCACATGCATAACCAACAGTTATAAACACATTTATAATGAATCATTCTTAACATCATAAGAAACAGAAACACTATAAAATACCATAAGAAACCAGAACATGAGTATCAGAAACCGTATCAAAACCATAATCACCAAATCATCATTTTCTCGATCAAACCTGCTGGATCTATCCGAGTCTTTAAACTCCCGAGTCTTTAAACTCAATCCAGGCCTTAATCATATCCGAGTCTTTAAACTCCCGAGTCTTTAAACTCAAGGCCTACGGGGGAAAATCAATATATATCTGAGTCTTTAAACTCCCGAGTCTTTAAACTCAATCCGGGTCTTTAAACCCAATCCGGCCGGTCCCCCGTCACATATATCCGGGTCTTTAAACCCAATATCCAGATCCAGCAAATCCAATCCCAAAACCATTTGAAAACCATTTACCAATCCATATCCAAACCTGAATCCGAAATCACTGGTCTGAAGCCCTTCCGGCATTCAGAACCGTCATTCCGAACCCAAATCCGGAAAATATCTATTTTCATACCAAAACCCCATGTAATCACAAATCACCTTTCATAACCCATATATCATTATTAGAAAACCTTTATCAGTGGAAATCCCCAAATGTGGCATCAAAATCCGAAAACCAGCATTTTCTCGAAAAACGTGCCAAAACCGTCTTTTTCTCGAAAAACGTGTAATAATGCAAAACCAACCAAACATATTCGATAATCATGATTTAAAACCATAAAACAATTATAGAAAACAGTTATGCATGATCGAGTTTAGAGAAAGGGTCCACTCACAGTACTGAGCCCTACTCGCGTCCCGAACGTCCAGCCCGTTCCTCGGCTTCCTCGGGAAGTCCCGATCCTGTCAAACACCGCCAAATTACGTTACTAGTACGTCTACGAAGGTTTACCTAAATTCCCTCAAAATTCCACGAATCCTAAACATAAGAACCCGGGACCCTAAACTTTCACCCTCGCGGAACTCAACTCAAACGACTTCCGATTAACCCGAAACCAACTCCATTGAACTCACCATGACTCCTAGACCAAAAACTATGTTGACCGTTTCTCCCAGAACCGCCGCACGCGCCCCCACGCGCCGCCCGAAGTGGCTGCGCGTGGCTCCACGCGCCAGCTACAGTACACCTTCAACCTCACGTCGACCCGGTTCAACACAGTAGGCTACAGCTGAACCGGCGTCAACGGTTCTCCGCCGTACCTGCACGATTTCCTTCCCTTTCTTCACCTAAAGCTTCGTCCAACCTTAAGCTATCCATCCCCCTCCTCCTTAGAACTCGACACGGCCCCTACACCGTCGACTCAAGCTCGAACCAGACGGCCACTTTTCCCCTGTTTCACAATGCACCTGTTCCGGTAACCTCCCGTCACGGTGGCGATACCAGACTCACCCCACAACCTCACTGATCCACGTCCAACACCCCTAACCCTTCGACTCACCCCAGAAGTCCACGACTTTGGGTTCGAAGTTCACGGTCGAAACAGGGTAACAGAGACTCCTCTTCGCCTGAGCTCCGCCGTGTACGCCCCCGTCACGGCGACCATCACAACCCACTCCTAGGACCTCCCTGAACATCACCTCGACCTTCTAACTTCTCGACTCTCAGCCAAACTTCACGACTTTCCAAATGAAGTTTACGGGAAAAACAGAGTAAAGAGATCTCACCTTCGATTGCAGCTCCGCCGTGCGCACTGCCGCGTGCCACGGTGTTCGTTAGTCTCCCTGCAACCTCCTGCAGCTTCCCCTGCCTTGGTTTAAGTCACCTCACGGTGTAGCCACCACCTCGAACTCACAGCCTCCCTGTTTCCGTCAAAACTTCTCCACACCTCCGCCGTGCCGCCGTGCACAATTACACCACCAAAACCTGATCAGCAACTCCCTTTCAATCTCCCGTTCCTCCCTCACTCACCAAAACTCGTCACCAGCCACGATCAGTCCTCAATTCCTCCTCACACACTCACTCTGTTTCTCTGTGTTTGTCGAAGGACTGCACGGTTGCACCCCAATTATTTGGGCTGAGACCACACAGGATTCTCCCAGAATCCTCTACACACATGCCATGTGTCACCATCCACTCCACACACTCCCACATGGCCTAATCCCAGCCGTCCATTCCTTTCTTCTGTGCACAAATCCCAATGTGCCCCAATGACCAAAATACCCTTCTTTTTAACACATTTTTACGGTTTTACCGAAACTTCCTAGACCCGTAACTCTCGCCTCGTACGTCCGATGAATACGTGCCTCCTGTCGTCGAACTCAGGACGACGAGATCTATCTAACGGTCTTAGGTCAACTTACCAAAACTCAATTATTCAAAAAGTCAACTTTTCCCCCCTATTTACCAAAATTACGAAAATACCCTTGACCTTCCGGACATCACAACTTCCTCCTCGGATGTCGGAATCGGGCGTGCCACCTGCCTACGGATTCGTAACGTCCTCAACTACGTCCTGGTCACTGGTCAACTCCCATTTGACCACCCGAAATAAAAGTCAACATTTCTGCCCACCACAGGGGCAAAATCGTCATTCTAGGTTCCCGGACCCCTCGGGACCACCTAACCCTTGATTAACCTTACTAATCACCCCTTAATCACTCTTATCCCAATTCTCGGGACGGGTTGTTACATACGAGGCGAGAGTTACGGGTCTAGGAAGTTTTGGTAAAACCGTAAAATGAGTAAAACAGGAGGGTATTTTGGTCTTTTTGGTTTCTAGGGATTTGTGCACAGAGGAAAGGAATGGACGGCTGGGATTGGGCCATGTGGAAGTGTGTGGAGTGGATTGTGACAGGTGGCTTGTGTGTAGAGGATTCTGGTGGAATCCTGTGCATTCACGGCACAATTAATTGGGGTGCACCCGTGCTGTGCATTCTTGTTCTTCGACACACAGAGAGAAACAGAGGGAGGAAATTGAGAGAAGTTGAGGATTGATCGTGGTAATTGACGAGTTCTAGTGAGTGAGGGAGGAACGGGAAACTGAAAGGGAGCTGGTGAGGTTGTTGAGAGGCACGGTGGTCGTGTGTGTGAGGGGGATGAGTCACGGGAATCTGGGAGGAAACAGAGAAGGTTGACGGCTTGTGGGGGGTGCTGTGGTCGTGTGCGGGTGTGTGCGACCTCAAAAGGAAGCTGAGGCGGCTCTGTGGACTCCACGGAACACGGCGGCGAGCACGGTTGTGGACGGTTGCAGGTAAGTCCAATTCTTCGTGTTTGTGCCCTGTTTTCCCGTCGAGTTTTGAACTGCGAGTTGTGAGTCTAAAGGTGGAATCGAAGGTCATGGACAGGTCTAGGGGACTCAGTAGAGGTCTGGGAGTCTAGTGGTTGTGTAGCCGTGACGGGGGGAGCACGGCGGAGGATGGCATGACGGAGGTGCTCTATGTCCTCTGTTTTGGCCGTGGGTTTCAAACGGCGAGTCGTCGAGCTTAGGGCTGAGTCGACAGTCCAGGAGGGTTGGTTGAGGTTTGGTAGAGTCCTAGGAAGAGGTTGGTGTAGCCACCGTGAAGGGGGAAGTCGTGGGTGGCCGGGAAGGAAAACAGGGGTTTTTGGTTTGTTTGGTTCGAGCTTTAGTCGACGGGCTAGGGACGGTGTCGAGGTCTGAGGAGTTGGGGAATGGATAGCTTGGAACTGGACGATGAGATTGGTGAAGAAAGGGAAGGAAATAGGGCAGGCACGGCGGTGAACCGCTAACGCCGGTCTGAGTTGCAGGTGACTGTGGCGAACCGGGTTGGCTCGAGGTAGCTGATACACTGTAGCTGGCGCGTGAAGGCCACGCGCAGCCACTTTGAGCGGCGCGTGGGGGCGCGTGCGGCGGCGATAGGGAAAACGGTCAACAAGGTTTTTGGTCTAGGAGTTAGGGTGAGTTCAATGGAGTTGGTTTCAGGTCAATCGGAAGTCGTTTGAGTGTAGTTCCGCGAGGGTGAAGGTTTAGGGTCCCGGGTTCTAGGTTTTCGGTTCGGGGATTTTTGAGGGAATTTAGGTGAACTTTCGTGAACGTGTTAGTAACGTACTTTGGTGATTGTGAACAGGATCGGGATTTCCCGAGGAAGCCGAGGAACGGGCTGGACGTGCGGGACGCGAGTAGGGCTCAGTACTGTGAGTGGACCTTTTTCTTTAAATTCGAACATGCATAACTGTTTTCGATAATTGTTTTATGGTTTTGTTTATGATTTTATGTTTCTCGAATATGTTTTGTTGGTTTTATATGTTTGCATGTTTTACGAGGAAGTACAGTTTTAGCACGTTTTACGAGGAAAGGGTGATTTTGGAAAGATAAATGATTTCCATGATTTTAAAGGGTTTTTGGGGATATGATTTTGATAATCAAGGTTTTCGATTTTAGAATCGGATTTCGGAAAGCGAGATTTGGTTTTAAAATGGAAAAGTGGATTTCCGGATTTGGGTTCGGAATGACGGTTCTGGATGCCGGAAGGGCATCGGACCAGTGATTTCGGATTCGGGTTTGGATGTGGATTGGTAAATGGTTTTTAAATGGTTTTGGGATTGGATTTGCTGGATCTGGTTATTGGGTTTAAAGACCCGGATATATGTGACGGGGGACCGGCCGGATTGGGTTTAAAGACCCGGATTGAGTTTAAAGACTCGGGAGTTTAAAGACTCGGATATATTGATATTTCCCCCGTAGGCCTTGAGTTTAAAGACTCGGATATGATTAAGGCCTGGATTGAGTTTAAAGACTCGGGAGTTTAAAGACTCGGATAGGTCCAGCAGGTTTGATCGGGAAAATGATGATGTGATGTTATGATTTCTGATATGGTTTTATGATTCACCTACTGTGGTTTTTCTAAATGTTTTATAGTGTTTCTGTTTCTTATGATGTGATGTTATGATTTCTTATAACTGTGTTCATACATATTGGTTATGCATGTGGTTTTTAAAACGGAGGGTTAAACTCGGTTTTCGTGTAAAATGGTTTTGAACTCTTGTACTGTTTGGTCCACTCACACCTTCTGTTTTAATTTGCCCTCCAGGTTGTGGAGATAGCGCGGGGTCTTGACATCGAGACAGTGTCAGAGGCATAGAAGCGACGTGAGGGATCCCAGAATAACTTAAAATCTTCCGTGTGCGTGTAATTTATCGGTTTTTAGTTCCTTGTATTTTCGTACTATGCTCTGTATACGTTAACGCCGGAATATTTTGTTTAATTACTCCTGCGTCTGACTGGGTTGCGTGAGTGTTACTTGGGTGTTGTGTTGGGGAGTCAGACGGGAGCGGGATTTACCTCGGGTTTCGGGGTGAAACCGGGGTGGGTCCTGACATCGTCTGCCACCAAGCAGAAAATGAGAAATCTCGTTTACCTAATTTTGAATACGCAACTCCTCCTGATGACCCCAAAACACACATGGGCCCACCAACCAATACACACTCAACGTACTGGTAACTACAATCAACGTCTGCCAGGGCAGAAAACAAGAAGTCAACCCCAATGACTTCAGAATACCTATTACCAATGCGAAACGAGCACTCCTCTCGTCCCCCAATCATAAATCTCCTCGAACCTAAGGTTCCAACCGTGTTGGAAACAGACATGCTCCCAATGAGATGTCAAGTCCAACCACTGGACTTCCCACATCCTCAACTCACTTGGACAACCACGTGTCCACAACCAATCCGTTAATGTTTCGTTCTCACATCCCAACCTTTACAGGTTCAACGCTCGGTTTTCTAAGTTCTCAATTACAAATCCCCACATCTATATCACCAATGGTTTTCCTCGTCTTTTCCAATTCCAATCATTTCCATGTCCTTTATGGAGATATTAGAAACACACAATCACACCAATCTCGGAGTTGCCAATAACTCCCCAAATCCATTAATTCTCATGACGTAGGGGACGTCATCCCAAGATTACTCAAGTCACAATCATACCTTTTTATCCACTCATCACTTGTCATTTTACCACTGTCGGGACTGATCCCAACACATCACAATCTCAACTGGATCCCATCCAGTCCATCACTCAACCACTACCAAATCTCAAAGACCGAACCTATGTCCATCATGACAGAGTCACGCCCCAACTCGTGGCTCATCATCATCACAATCACCGACACTAGCACCAGCGCTAGTACCAGCACCAACACACTATCACCAAAACTAGTATCAGCACACAGGCATCCATACTAGTATCAGCACAAAAGTACCAACATACAAACATCCATACTTGCACACCGTGTGCAAATATGACAACCCTGGATCTCCGCTCATACCGAACGACGATGCCATACCTCTACTCGTACCCCACAACTATGGGTATCACCATTCTGACAATCCATATCAGGATAATGAACGTTCCCTGAACTTACCCCGATCCTCAAGTACTGCAACCACACTAAATACCCTCGATAGCCAGTCATCTCCACACGACTATCGACCAACAGTCATTGCTATCGAGATCCGTATCCACACATCACACTAATACCCGGTCTAACTCGGGATTTCATAATTTATCTCATATCGTACCCATGGATCGAATCCCATCGTTCCGACTAGACTCACTAGAGTCATCCACATGGTCATCCATGACCTCAGCCGCTCTTCGCAGCACAAGTTCTCATCCACTAGTCACAATTAAGGTTTACGTTTTTAATACTAGGGTTCCACAATCACACCCTATGGTTCCACTGAACCCAACAGCTCTCCGTAATATAAAATTCACAACCTGACCAACCCCGCGGTCTAGACATCGTATAGACGTCAAATCCAAACCTACCATTAACTCAATGTGGGTTCCACCACTAAGGTCATCGGTCAACTCCAATGTTCCAACATCCCTCACCCTAGCAATCACCACTAGGTTCATATTTTTTTAGACCATTACTCAAATGAGGTTCCCCGAACCTAGCTGCACCTAGCAGGACAACAATCTAATATTACATGACCGAACCGACGGTCCCACATTACCAGTTCATCACAATCAACCCCACTTGGGTCTAATCACATTAATGCACGGCGTATCGGGCCAAACACACTCTATCCGCGATTAAAACCCAAAAACTATTTATCAGGTGATAACGAATTACAGCCCAAAGAGACATCACACCCTCGACCTGCGCGAACAAAAAGAACAACCCTGCTCTGATACCAAGTTGACAGGACCCATCCCAATCCCCCCGGGATTACCGTGGAATGTGTCCTGCTCCCATCCAACAAAGGGTGTCAGACTAGGGATAACCAAGAGTCACTGCCCGAACGGGGCTTCTAGAGTGCGCAAGGATCGATGGAGGAGGCGTGCAATGTCCCAGTCTCTGTTGCAGTCACATCCGTAATCAACCTGAAGGGCATTAAAAACAATAAAAGCTGTGAGTGGACGAAAATTAATAAGTTTAGTAAACACAGTTATAAGACATTTATGCCCTCCAATAAAAACGTATGCATGCCACGAAAACCAGTAACCAAAACGTTTGTTCAACCAAGCCATTAGGGACTTAGCCCAAAAACCGTTAACTCAAAACCAAGTGTGGGAACTCAGCCCAAAACTGTGGAATACCACATTCAGACATACAAAACCATGTGGGCCACCGCCCAAAGCCATAAACATAAATTCATAATTCCAAAACCATTTAGGGTCCCCGACCCGGAATACCATTTCATAAACCAATAATCCGTTTTTACCACATAAAAACAAATCCAACTGAAAATCCATTTCATAGATTCATTAATCCATATTTACCACATTACCATCACCAGCATCCCAGATGCTTAGCGTCCCAGACGCTTCACGTCCCAGACGTCATATCTCACGGTATAATAAGCGGCGCGTGCTGCCCGGGGTCTCTCCGGTCAATATCTTTGACATCACAGTTGTCTGACGTCCCAGACGTCAATCATAGCAATCCTGCTCCTGAGTCACCATACGGTTCGATAAATCCGTACGATGACCCCTCGCAGGCAATGCACCATGACTTCCCCAGTGTCCCAGACATCTGGATGAGACCATCATATATCCTCGTATCAAGATGGTATATGGAAAACAGTTTTATTAAATCATTTCACAACATTGCAATGGGACCTTCCCGAAATCTCCAATTCCATTTAGGATCCCTGACCCGAAATCACATTTATTAAACATAGGGTCCCAGACCCGAAATCACATTTATTAAACATAGGGTCCTAGACCCGAAATCACATTTATAACTCAACTGGGCCTCATGCCCGATTTTGTAAACCATTGGGCCCACGACCCCATTTTATAAACCACTGGGCCCACGGGCCTAATTCGTAAATCAAGTAGGCCCCTGGCTGGATAATATAACTCAAATGGGTCTCAGCCCGATTTCGTAACAACTGGGCCCCGGCCCGATTTCATTAACTCAAATGGACTCCAAGTCCGAGGTTTCCAAAATAATTGGGCCTCAAGCCCGAGTTCATCTTTCCAATTTCAAAACCATTTCATCATATTATATCCAATTCATAAGTATGGAAAATCCGTGTAAAACCGGAAAAACCTCGATTTACGTGCAAGCACGTAAATCTCCTCGAAATACGTGAAACCGTATAATTTACCAATATCCAAATCAACATCATACAATCACAATCATAATCCATATAAAACAGTTAAGCATGCATAGAATTTATAAAACCAAAGTCCACTCACAGACCGTTTTACGATACGCCTCGATACGCGTGCCATAGGCCTTCTCGGGCTACACCACTATCACCGGGACTCCCAATCCTGTCCAAATCACATTAGAGGGTCATTAACCTCTTCATTAACCTCCTATTAAAGTCCCGTAATTTTCCCGAATTTTTAACTATTTTTAAACTTGATTTAAAACCTTCGGACGTCCCGAACAATATCGAAACGGTGTCCGATCGACACGAAACCAATTCCAAAATGTTCATTACATTAAATAGGACAAAATTCATGTTGACATCACCTCGATATTCGTGCCCACGCGCCGTCACCCGCCGCCGTGAGTGGCTGCGCGTGAAACCCACGCGCCTGCTGCAGTGTCATCGTCCCAACCCGTTTAACTGATAAACGAATCCTGTTGGCCCGCGAGATGACCCGGTTGGTTTCCTATCAATTCAGCATTAATTACTTCAATTTATCATTCAGTTAGCTTCGTTTTAAGTTGTAACGCCCCGGAAATTCGGAAAATGTAATATTGTAAAATATTGAATAAAATGACGTTTTTACCCTTGTGATTCGTATGGTCAAATTGTTGACTTTTTATTTGAGGGTCGAACAGACGTTGGCCAATGACCGTGACGTAGTTCAGGACGTCACGAGTTCATAGACAAGTGGTACGTCCGATTCGGACGAACAGGGTGAAAGTTATGACGTTCGGAAGTTCAGGGGCATTATCGTAATTTGGACGTTATAAGGGAAAAAGTTGACTTTTTTAAAAAAAAAATTGGTTTTCACACGACTCAAAGACCGTTAGATTCGTCTTGAAGCCCCGAGTACAACGACAGGCGGCACGCTTGAAACGGACATCGGATGACCGAGTTACGGGTCACGGAAGTTGGAGGGCATTTTGGTAATTATTGTCAACTGAGGGCAATTTGGTCTTTTTCACCACGGGTTACTGTAGCAGCGGTGGGAGACAGTTGCTGCACCGCCGTGTGTGGTGGTTTTGCACGATCCAATTGTTTAAACCGTAGTAGAATGAACAGATGATTTGTTTATGGAATTTGAGGTATTGGAAGCATCTCATCGTGGCTGAGCAGAGCTTCAGTGCACTGGTAGTTTTAAAAATGTCCATGGGCTCTGTGTGCGGGAAATATTTTCCAGAGAGATTCAGTTGATTCCCACGGGTTGTCTTCCATTCTGGGGGGTTTAGCTGAGTGTCACTGAGTCTGGAAACTCATTTCGATCACTTTGGTAGTCTGAGAGAGAGTTGAGAGTGAGAGGTCTGAGACGAGGAAGGAAAAACCAGTTTGAGGGAAAAATTTGAAGGTTGGGTTTTGAGCTGAGTTGAACCAAACTGAGGGTGGAATTAGTCTTCTGGGATCTTTGCTAACACGACCGTGCAAGAATTGAAGAGCTTTGATCACGGTTTACCCAGGAACCTGAGTTCCAGTTTCAGAGAAAATACAGTGTTGAGGACGGCTACTTCCAGGTTAGTATTGGGTCAATTGGTTGGATGTTATGGTTCGTCTAGTTCCCCTTAAGCTACTGGTGAAGTTAATTGGATAATGGAACTGTTTTGGGTGAGTTCTAGATGAAGACCCGTTCGACTGTTCAAGCTTGGGTTGGTCGATTTAGGGACAGTAGAGGTTAATCGATCATACAGAACTAAAATTAATGGATTAGAGAAGATGATAGGATTGAAAACGGGAGGAATTGATTGAGAATTGAAGGTTAACTGGTCGGGTTGAGTCGCGGGTAATAGACTTGTTTAACATGCTATTCGGGCGAGGGAGAAGACACTGTAGCAGGCGCGTGGCCTTCACGCGCAGCCGCTTTGGGCTGCGCATGACGGCGCTTGTGAGGTCCTTTCCGATCACGGTCAACTGAGGTTTTCTTCCTTTTAATGTTTTTAACATTTTATCTCTAGGGTTCGAGTTGATCGGGAGTCGTACGGGATAAGTTCGAGGGTTCGAAAGTTTAGGTCCTTAAGTTTAATTACGCGGAAAAATTCGGAAAAATTAGGGAAAATCTTACGAGTTATGTGGGGATGATTGTAACCCTCCTTGTACGTTTTTACAGGCCCGGACATTTCCGAAGCTACGGAGGAGCGCACGGGGCGCGATTGACGCATCCTAAAACCGTGAGGGGACTTTTGATTTCCAAATTGTGCATGCATGACTATTTTACTTAATTACCTTGTGTTTTCACTCATGATTATATGATGATAAATATGCTATTTCAGTTTTACGTGGTTTCACGTTTTTCGAGATAAATATTGTATTTCACGCATTTCGAGGTTACGATTTTCTCCTATGCACGAATGATGTTTTGATGAAGTCATTGGATATGATTATGCATGTTACGTATTTATGACATTTGATTGTATTTTGTGAAGTGATTTCGGGAATTGCATGTTTTGGTATTTGCATGTGAATTCGGACATAAGTCCTATTTTGACAAGTATGATTTCGGAATGAATTTTTTGGGACAATGGATCATGAGGAATTGTGTTATAAATGGTTTTGGGTTTAAAGACCCGGTTGATTGTTGGATCTGGTTTTGGGTTTAAAGACCCGGTTAATTGATGACGGGGGCGGGCCCGGTAAATTGAGTTTAAAGACTCGTGAGTTTAAAAACTCAGTTATTGTGATACCCCCGAGGCATATTGATTATGTTTTGAGTTTAAAGACTCGTTGTTATCCCAGGAAGGCCTGATATGGAGTTTAAAGACTCGGATGGATCCAACGGTTTAATTGTGATTATTGATTCACTTTTTACTTGATTTTCTTAATTAATGTTTCAAGATGGCGTTTTTGGATTTTGGTAATATTATATTATTTTACACGAGTTATGATGGTTTGTCTGCAATGTTTTCCATGTATTTCGGAAAAAGGGATTTCGAATGTTTCATACGCGTTTTCCTTTTTTAACTGGTTATGCATGCGTGTTGTAAAACTGGAGGGCAAACCCCAGATTCCTTAAACTGTTTTCTGCAAACCTTTGTTTCGGTCCACTCACATTTTGTTGTTTTAACTACCCTCCAGGTCGTGGTACAAGTTCGGGGGCTAGCGCCGAGGCAGAGGCAGAGGCATAAAGTTTCCATTGTGGAGTAGTTAGTTCACAGAGTAGGATTTGATCTTAAACTTGTTTTGTAATATTATGCTCTGTGAAACTAAGGACTTGAGGTCCAGTTGGTTGTATTTGTTTAATCTCCCTCGTCTGACAATGGGTGTGTTGTAATATTATTTTGGTTTTCCGGTCTTTTGGATTCGATTGTCAGACGGGAGCAGGATGCTTCCCGATTATCGAGGCGATAATCGGGGTGGGTCCTGTCATAAGTTCAATTTAAGGTCTGTAAACTCAATTCTATCAAAACTCACCTTAAACCCAACGATTAGACGATGAACAATGAAGAACACATGTCACTGTTCCTTCATCGAAATTCCTCAATTCCTTCTAATTTCTTTCAATTGATGCAACCAGAAGCATCACCAGACCATGAGAAATAGTTTCCCTTCATCAATTTCGTCGTTGGATCACTCAATGTTCACGACTCAACCTCGACTCAAGCTCTCTGTTACCAGGCCCGTTCAGAGTGAATTGGGCACCAATTTCCTTCATTCTTTCGACGAAACTGATCGTGGAAATCCCAGAAGACTTAAATTGAACTCAATTTTGATCCTCAGGGCCTATCTCTCAGTATTCGAATTTCCCCCAATTTTTCTAAATTTTCGATTTTGATTTCCCAGCTCTCACTTTGTCCCCGTAATTCCCTCGTTAATTATGTCTCTCAAAGCTCTCAATTTTCCCCTCACAGCTGGTTGTGAAAGGGAGCTCAATTCTCCCAATTCTGATGCCCAATGCTCACGGTTTGAAGCAATTAGATGATTAATGGAGGATAAGGGTAATTAACAATATTAGGACATAATGATGGTGTTGGGAGGGAAACAAGGAGCAGATTCTAGGGCTTAAATTAGGGGATGGGTGACACTTGTCACTCATCCAGGTGTGCACAGTCAACGGTCACAATTCATTATTTTATTATTATTTTAATTGGAGTCTCGGTTCGTTCGGTTAATTGAATTCGTTCTCGTGAATAACTTCGTCGTCGAAACTCCGATTTCGGCATGCCGCCTGTCATTGGATTCGTATCGACGAGACCTACGTAACGATCCATGGCCCTCGTCCATCGGACCTCCCGATCAAAAAGTCAACATTTGGCCCCTAATATGCCAAATTACCAAAATGCCCCTCAACTTCCGAACATCATAACTTTCTCCTCGAATGTCGGAATCGAACGTGTCACCTGTCTATGAACTCGTGACGTCCCGAACTACGTCACGGTCATCGGTCAAAGTCCATTTGACTACCCGATCAAAAGGTCAACATTTTGCCCACGACCAGGGGCAAAACGGTCATTTTGCACATTTTGTCCGATTTCACCTTACTAATCACCGATCAACCCTACTAATCGAGATTAGTCACTAATCTAATCCCGGAATTCGGGACAGGTCGTTACATTCAACCTTAAACCCATTTGAGAGAGGCAGAGAGTGAACTGAGGACTAGCTGGACGTGGTGGCTGACCAGGAAGGGCCGCCGTGCACGGCGGAGGAGAAAAACAGAGCAAGGTATCAGTTTGAACCTTTTTAATTCCATTTTCGATTTTGAGTATTATGGGCTGTTTTGGGTGTTGGTTTCGAACTAATTAGGTTTCTAGGGAGAAAATAGGAAGGTTTT
Organism: Prinsepia uniflora; assembly: GCA_032719365.1. Taxonomy (NCBI): domain Eukaryota; kingdom Viridiplantae; phylum Streptophyta; class Magnoliopsida; order Rosales; family Rosaceae; genus Prinsepia; species Prinsepia uniflora. The sequence continues at coordinate 50,369,192 of CM064871.1, read as the reverse complement.
GGGAGGCTTTGGACGTCGGGGAAGCCCTGAGTAGGAGGGGGGATATTCGAACTGTTAGGGATTTCTTGGACCGGTCGGGTTTTAGAGGTTTTAAGGGTTATAGGTTATTGGTTTAGGTTCCTAGGACAAAAATAGGAAGGATAGGATCGATTAGGCTTGAAAACGGTGAAGATTGGACCGGTTATGGGCTTGAACCTGTCACGCTGGTCCAAGTTGCAGGCGAACCAGACCGGACCGATTAAGAACGGTCGACGCGAGGTAGGGGACGACACTGTTCACTAGCGCGTGGCTCCCACGCGCAGCCACTTCAGGCGGCTCGTGCGGGCGTGTGGGGGACAATTTTAGGATGGTTCCAACATGTCAAATCATCTATTCGATGTAACGAACATTTTGGGACTGGTTTCGTGTCAATCGGACATCATTTCGATAGGTTTCAGGGTGTCCGAAGGTTTAGGTTTGGTTTGAAAAATAGTTAGAAAATCGGGAAAATTGTGGGATTTCAATGAGAGGTTAATGAGGCTATTAGTAACCCTCTAAATGAATTTGGACAGGTTTGGGAGTCCCGGTGACAACGATTGACCCGGGAGACGATTATGGCACGCGTATCGAGGCGCGGCTTCGGACGGTCTGTGAGTGGACTTTGATTTCTAAACTGTGATGCATGTATAAATGTTTTATATGGATTATGAATGTGATTTGATGATGTTGATTTGGATATTTGTGAATTATATGGTTTCACGTATTTCGAGGCGATTTATGTGCTTGCACGTAAATTGAGGTTTTCCGATTTTATACTGATTTAACATTCTTATGGTTTTGGATATGATTTCATGAAATGGTTTTGGATTCGAAAAGGTAAACTCGGGTTCGAAACCCATTTGATTTTCGGAATCGGGCCGGAGGCCCAGTTGGTTTACGATTCGGACTTGAGGTCCAGTTTCTATGTGGACTCGGGCCTAGGGCCCAGTTATGTGTTACAAATGGTTTTTACGGGTCATGACGGTTTATGGGAACCGGCATGAACCCTTGAAATGGTTTTTATGGTTCATGACGGTTTATGGGAACCGGCATGAACCTTTGAAATGGATTTACGGGTCATGACGGTTTATGGGAACCAGCATGAACCCATGAAAAGATTTTATGGTTCATGACGGCTTATGGGGGCCGGGCATGAATCCTTGAAAGGTTTCAAGAATGATTTCAAAAGGTTTTTCATATTCCATCCTTTATATGTGATTGTCTCCTCCGGGGAGGGTCGTTGGCTTGAGTGGACCCCGGAGTAGTCACGGAGCACTGACTGAGTGGAGTCGCCCCCCAGTTAGGTTCCTTACTCTCAGGATGGGCATGGTTCGTTACCTCCAGGGAGAGTCATTGATCTACGGACATTGACTTGGGTGGACCCTGGAGAGACTTGGGTTTGAGACCTCGGTTAGCACGCGCATAGCTTTATTTTATCGTGACAGGTTTTGGATATGAAATATAATGGATAAACATGATTTCAATTGGTTTTGGGAAATTGTGTTTATAATGATAAATGGATTTGGGCTGAGATCCCACGTATGTTTACTATACTATGGTTTTCTGTAAATGGTTTTGGGTAGGAGCCCGGGTGACTTGTATTTACAGAATTTGGGGTTGAGACCCTAATGATGGTTTTTTAAACATATGTGTTTGGATAAATGGTTTTACTATGCATGCATGCTTTTTAGTGAAGGGTATAAAGGTCTTTTATGAAATATGTTTTTATAAATTCTTTATTTTTGTCCACTCACAGTCTTTCTGTTTTTAATACCCTTCAGGTTGGATACGATGTGGACTGTAGCAGAGACCGAGATATCACATGCCTCCTCCGGATCCTGACGTACTCTGATAGCCCGAGAGGGCAAAGGTCGGAAATATCCCTTGTCTGACACTTCGTGTCAGATGGGAGCAGGGTCATCCCGCATTAATCCCGGGGGGATTGGAATGGGTCCTGTCATTATAAGTTAAATAATCGAAAAAAATACTTTTTCGTTTGTCAATATATTTTTAATTAACAAATAAAATAATATTAGTTGTTGTAATAATAACTGTAGTAATATTTCACTAGACTCCAAGCACGGGATAATATCCCAAAATTGAGTAATATACTAATAATAATAATAAAAAAAATTAATATGTAGGGATAAAATTATAATTTTACTATTCATAACAAAGATTAAAGGCAATATTGTAATTTTACTATTCACAAAAAAAAATATATATATAAGCAAAATAATCAAAATATGAATGGTAAAAAAATAACTTAGCTAATAATAAATAAAATAATAATAAATAAAAACTACATAAAAGTATCTTCAAAGTTCAAAACGGCGTTAGACGCTCCTAGGGCGATTGATAGGGGTTTAGCGTCTAGGCGGGTGCCTAGGTGGTTTTAAAAAAAAAACAAAATTCAAAAAATTAATAATATAATGAACACTATCACATAATTCTAGAACAAAAATTTTGGGAATCATAAATGTTAAAAATGCAAGTTTTTTTTATTAATTTTATTATACAACATTCTATATTTTTTTTATTATCTTTATTTTAATTAATACTTATATTATTAACTAAGTATTTAATAAATAAAATAACTTATATAACTATATATATATATACGAAGTTATATAATTAAATATATATAATGATGTACATGTAAATTCATCTAAGTGCTTAACAACATGGCGATTTTTTACCTTCAAATTTTGAATAGTGATAAATAGGGAAAAGGATGACCTAATTTATGTATTCATAGATAGGCCTCGTCATTGGGCCGGGTCGGGCAAGCCCGGCCCAAATTTTTTGGGCTTAGGTCGGGCCGGGTCGGGCTTATTTCATAATTTAAAAAATACCGGGCCGGATCGGGCGGGCTTGATCATAAATATGAAAGCCCATGCCCTTTGTTGGGCCGGGTTTGGGCCGGGCTTTTATCGGGTTTTACGGGTCAGGCCTACTAAGCCCACTTGGGCCGGGCATACTAAGCCCATTTGTACCTACCTAATTGTAAAAAAAAAAAAAGTGAGTTGAGCTTAAATATTATTATCGAATATTGAAATAAGCTAAGAAGGGGTACTATTGGATTTGGAGAATTGACTTAACTTTTCGACCATAAAGCCGAGATAGGATAAGGAGGTCGATAAGATTGTCAGAGACCTAGTGAGTTTTTTTGAATTTAGGGTTAGGGTTTGGTTTGGGCATTGAGCTTTTAAATGACACTAGGTTGAGATTTTGTTGGAGTTTTGGATTTTGGCTATGATAGTAGTAACAAGATTGGACTGGGTATCAATTCTTAATTTATAATTATTTTATATTTTCGGGCTTATGGGTCGGGTTTACCTGGGCGGGTAGGACTGGGTTTACCTGGCTTTATCGGGCTCGGGCCTATCGAGCCTAGCAGGCTTGAATACCCTAAGCTCAAGTCCAGCTCGTCAACATACGGGCCGGGCCGGCCCACGGTCCATATTGGGTCGGATCAGACTTTTTGTCATCGGACCTATTGGGTACCCATAAATCCGTGGATTTCTGGGCCAAATGATGAGGGCTATTCATAGAATAGGATTGGCTTAAGTATATTTATATATTTGGTTTCGTGCTAAGCCCTAGTCCTATGGCCCCACCTAATCCTCGCGAGGTTCCTTGGGCCTTTGAGCCCGTGAGCAATCTGCGCCGTTGATTACAGAACCACCCCTTGATATGAAGAGAATATGGAGTAAATTCCAAACCCGCCTACCCTTTCTAAATCCCGCACATCAAGGTGAGCTTCCATGTCGACAGACAAAACACCTGTGCGGTACAGCTCAACTTCATTTAAAGCAGCACGGGCTTTAATTGCTGGCCCAACTACCCCAATGGGCCTCCATGTAAAACCTCTGTAAATTACTAAATCACCCTCCCCTCCGTTGGATCGTCACTCTCATCTTCAGCCATCGATTTCGCAATTCATTGTTACATAGTATAATGATAATAACGTTTGTCTTAATATTTTACTCATTCGAAATAAAAGGAAGTCGAAATAAATTAAAACATTTGGCCAAAAAAAAAGATTAAAACATAAATAAACCTCACCCCTACTGAATAAGGGTTCAAATTCTTTATTTTAGGAAACTACGCGTACAAACAAATTAAGTACAAAATTTTGGGCATATTTTATAATGTTTATTATAAGATTTTTTTTTAAAAAAAAAATAAAGTATTCATTGTACGTAAATAAAGATTAATTCTCAAGTAGCATAGGACCCAAGGAGTAGAATTCCTTATACGAAATTACCACAATAATCAATATTGGACTATGAGCCAACTACCTGGTTAATTTGAAGCGTACATTTTCGTAGATTTGGATAATAAAAAAACATGAACTGCTAACTTCAATGTCTAAATCCCTTTTCAATGCATATATATGTATATATATATATATAGAGAGTCGTGGATCTCACGGAAGCTGACGTGTAGGGGCCTATATTGAAAACAATTCTCAACACCTAGCTCCTCTTCATTTATTGAGCCATCAGCCCATCACTCACATTTATTTATCTCACCGGCTTCAATTGTTTGCTATTCAATTTAATTTCACACGACAAAGATACCAAGAACATCAGCCGAGTGAAGAAATGGAGAAAATAATGGCGATGGCGTTGGTGTTTGTGGTGGCGTGCGGTTGCGCTGGTTCGGTGGCGAGTGCGGCGACGGCGAGTGCGGCGGCGGCGCCTTCGGTTGCGGTGAAGTGCAGCGGCCAGATTCAGAAGGTGGTGATGTGTTTGAGCTACGCGACGGGGAAGGCGGAGACGCCGACGAAGGAGTGTTGTGATTCGGTGAAGGGGATAAGGGAGAGTGAGCCGGAGTGCTTATGTTACGTGATACAGCAGGCCAACAGCGGCAGCGAAGAGATCAAGAAGATGGGGATTCAGGTGCCCAAATTGCTTCAGCTCCCGACTGCATGCAGCCTGAAGAATGCCAGCGCCAGCAATTGTCCCAGTGAGTGCTTTTTTCTGTTTTCTCCGGCTTTTTTTTTTTTAAAATTATACGATGTCGTTTACAATTTGAGGTTTCAACAGTAACTTTGAAAGGTCGATAGAAAAAGGTCTAAAGGTCATCGTTTACACAGCGCATGATCAGCATGAAATTGTGGTTATAATGAGGGCAGTCGCCGAGCCTAGGGTTTTTGGTCTTCTATATTGTGAATTCATTTGTGCATATCATTTGCAAAATATGACTTTGCGTTAAACAGCAGTAGCGGGAACTAATAATAAAATTCTAAATTCATTTGTAGCAGTAAATGTATGTCTGTTGCCCATCCACATTATGCACTTTACTCTTGTTCTACTTTACTGATCAGCATGAAGTCGTGGCAAGTGGCCGGCAACCCCAACTTGCAATTTCCCCAACCTCCAACCTCCAACCTCCAACCTCCAACCTCCAACCCCCAACCCCCAACCAGTACATTATCATTAAAGAGTAATTTGATAAATAACAACTTAAATTTAATGAATTCGTTGATGATGATGGATTGGCGTTTATTTAGTGCAAATCCATGTGTAACACAAAACGGGTTTGAATTAGGTCTCTCTATGTACGCACATCTAATTGACATTAATTTTTGAATTGCCAGAGCTTCTAGGCATTCCAGCTGGCTCACCAGAGGCTTCTATCTTCACAAACAATGCTTCATCATCAACAACTACTACTCCTGCGGTTTCAGGACAATCTGCGCCAGACAAATCCGGTGGGGACGCCATTGGAATTTCCAAGTTTGTATCTAACCAGTTCGGTCTGATGGCAATGGCTGTGTCCATCTTCTTCTTTGCATTCCCATCAATGAGTCTCTGGTGAAGTTGGATCATCGTGTTAAGAGGCCATGGAGTTTTTTAATTAAGTCCTTTTTTTCTTTGGTTGTTTTTGGTGATCCTAGGACTTTAATATTTGATTGCCGCGTTTTCTCGCTGATTTCATGTTATCAAAAAAAGAATTTGACTTCGTTTCTATGATGTTTCATATTTGTTGGCGTCATGTTACTTTCATATTACTTACCACTTTTCGAAGCGGTTTCATGATCCAACGGTTGATTTGCTTCATATGATCCAATGGATGTTTCATATATATTTTTTTTACAAATAGTTCTTGAAATTTTGTTTTGTAAAACGAAAACAACAATATAATTATGAATTTTTAATATTTGAGAGTGTGTTTAGAAGTTTACTTTGAATATGACTTTGTAAGAATGAGGAAAGAAAAACCTGTTTGGTACAAATATATAAATTTTTTAAAAGAGTACAAACATTAGACAATCATTTCTAAATAGAAATTTTGAGAGGATGAAGGTGAGAATGGTAGTTGTAGTGACAGTGGTGGTCTTATAGGGTGGTGGTAGTGGTGGTCTGATAGGGTGGTGATGGTGGTGATAGGGGTGGTGGTGGTGGTGATGGGGTGGCGCTGACGGTCTTTATTGTGAGGGTGGTGTGGGTGGCAGGGACGGTGGTTCTGGTGGTGGCGGCAATGGGGTCAATTAATCAACCTCTTCAATTTTCCATTAAAACATTAATCTTGATTCCTTTGGAAATGAAATTTTAACCTTTAATAATTGAATATTGCCTTTTAAGTATAACTATTTAATAAAAAAATAATCTTAATTCTTGTTAACGTTAAAGAATTCCCCCTCCAAACCCTAGTTCTAGCTGTCTCCTCACGATGATTTTGCCACTTTTCTTCCACTTTTCTTCAACTTGTTCACTTTTACCGCGTGTACGCAGTTCTCATTTTTTTTCTTATAATTTTTGTATCACTTCCTAAATAGTTTTGGAGGAGATATTATATAAAAAAAATTTGTCTTTAATTCCTTTCCAATTCTAATCAAACCAATCCTTAATATATATTACTCCACTCAATCTCAATTCCTAAAAAAAAAAAATTAAATTTAAAGTATGTTCAAAAATTAAATTATTTCTAAATTCTAAATTTTTATTTTTTGCTAAAAACTTTGGTTTGATTCATTGTTCAAAATTTCTTGTTTTGACTATAATTTTTCCAATTGATTAGTATAGTGCTACTTGTTTTTCATTTTAATGATATCTTAAGAGTTTTTTTTATATAAAATTATTATTGGAGCAAGAAAGAAATTATACGTATTGAGTGTCAACCACATTCTTTATATGAGTATCATTATTCTAATAGTACTAGTTGCTATTAGTCTATTACTAATAGAATTCAGTATGCATTTTGTTTAAATGATTAAAAAAAAAGTTTATTTATTATATATTAAACAATTCGAACACAATGTATTGTTTTCAAGTATAATGTGACTATGCAAGTTATATATATAATTTACATGTTGATGGAGGTGGTGGTGGTGGTAGCCCTGTTAATCGGTTTTTCAGTTCGATTTTTTTTTACCAAATTGAAACTGAACTGGGTAGGAAGTCGATTTTAGTCCGGTCTGGTTCTTACCCTCAAAATCGTTTGAACCGAAAACCAGTCAATTCGGTTCGATTCAGTTTTGAACCGATTTTCATCAATCTCGATGAGGAGTGGGTAGCGATCGAGGGAGTAAGCCGTGAGTGACTGAGTTCAAGGGAGATCGACTCGGAACCAACTAATCGAGGGTAACGTGAGAGAGATCGAGGGAGGTCGAGGGGCCTCGAGGGGGATCGATTGATCGAGGGAGGGGGAAAGGGAGATCTAGATTGGAGGAATTGAGGACGTGAGGCGTGAGCGAGCAGTGATGCCGTGAGCCGAGCGGTGAGTGGCTGAACAGTGAGGTCGTGAACGGTTTCTGTGTTTGGAACTTCAGATAGAAAAAAAAAGGAGATAGATGAGGAAGAGAGATGAGGAGGGGCTTCGCCGCTTCTGGGTTAAGGGGCTTCGCCTTCGACATCAACTGTTTGGGAATTGGGGTTTCAACGGTTTGGGACCTAGGGTTTCTCAGTTTTCATTAGTATTGAAGACTCGAACGAACAAAGAAGTAAAAAGGAAAGAGCCGAAAGGCTTCAGGTTCAAGGTTAAGTGCTTCAAGCTTGGGGCTTCAGGTTTGGGCGATGTTAAGGCCTAAGGGCTTTGGGCTTCGTTTATTGGGCTAAGGGATTAAGGGCTTACGGTCAGGGCTTCAACGCTGCTATTAGGCTAAGGGGAGGGGCTGCTAACTGCTAAAGGCTGGGCTTCGCTTTTTCGGTCCGATTCAGGTGTCCAACTCCTAACAGGAAGAAAAATGAGAAAAATTTAGCATGCATTCAATTGATTAAGAGAGACCCATATCATATTTTGTCAAATTTTTAGTCCAGAATGTGGCTGCTAAGTCCGAGTTCAAGGCTGCTTTTAGTGAAAGCCTCTCGTGAGGTTTGAGTGGATGCAGCCCATTTTTGCTCCCATCAGTGGTGGTTTTTTTTCCTTAGAGGCTATATTAAGGGTAGGCTATCTTATGGATTTCATAAGTAAGTGCTTAATAAATAATTTTCCTTATTGGTTTTATCAAATTTTCATTTATTAAAAGTTTATAGATTCAAATTTTTTGAATTAAGTGTGTGGTCATATAAGAATCATATTTTTTGGTAACAAAGAAGCAGACCAGAAACAAACTAGCAAACTTTTTTGGGAGACTCAATTAGGTTCAAGCCATCTTCCCAGCCAAAGGCTAGACTATGAACCTTAATTAGCCATAACGTTACACTCTCTATAGACATGTGTGATGTCACAAACCCAATCTAGAGCAATCAAAGATCTACGTCTATTAATCAAAGAGGCTAGCAGATGGAGATCAGGAGTAGAGGAAGTAACTATAAACACCGTAGTTGTTGGAATGGATTCAGACATAACATTTCGATGACCCAAGTCCCAAGCCACTTGCAAACCATAAAAGATACCCCAACCTCAACTTTAGTCAATTGTCAAATATTTAGATTCACATAATAACTATGAATCTCGAGAACAACACTAACCTAGACAACACTTCCAATCGAAAATGACCATTCCCCCTTTTGCGGCTACCATCATAATTAACTTTCACAGAGCCCAAAGGAGGAGGAAGTGATAACGATCAAACTACGCATTAAATTAAATACGTAATTAGAGTATTATGCAATTTAAACCCTTTTTGTGTAGATGTAGTATTGGTAAATAAGGATCGTTTTTAATCAGAGAAATTAAGGAACATTAATAATGTGTTAGTGAGAAAGAATAATGAATAAAATAATTAAAGAATAAATGAATAAAAGAATAATGAATTAATGAATTAAATAATTTTAAAAAATGAATAAATAAATAAATTAAAGAATTAAAGAATTAAAGAATAAAGAATTTAAAATTAAATGAGGGGTTTGAAAATATTTGTAATCTAAACTAAAGAAAACACTAACTAAGAATTAAATTAAAATTAACAATAATATTATTTAAAACTACTCCTAAAATAAATTTCCTTTAAATACAATTGTTACCAACACTCTAACATCATGTTTATATTGAACCAATCACGATCATTACATGCATACATTTTTCATATTATAAATAAATTGAACAATGAATTATTACTTACAATATGATCTACTTTAAGTTTGTGATTTAATGCACCGAACAGCGGTCAAATATTAAATCTCTTCAACCTTATTCTAAATGCCCAGAATAACGAATCAAAATTTAGTTTCGAATTGAAATTTAAGCACTAAAACATATGAAGTAAAAGAAATTCATAAAATAAAACACATAGAGATTATATTCATACTTACAATTTTTAGATAGAAAATACCAAGACATATATGGAATTATAAGTAAAATTAAAATAATAACAAGAATTTAAGTAGAAAAAGATGATTTTTCACAAGAATCACCGAACAGCGGCAGGAAACTTGTGAAGATAGAAGAAGAAATTTGAGGAATTCGGTCTTGAAAACTCTTAAATTGCCTTAGAATTACCTAGCCTTAGGTTTTTCTTAAGGAAAGCATAAAAATGTAATTAAAGAGAAGTTAAAGAAATTCTAAGAACAAAATAAAGAATATGAAACTAAAAAAAAATTTACAAGAAAACTTAATTAAGAAGAAAATTAAAAGAAGTTACAAATGGTCCAAAACTAAAGAACAAAATAGTAAGAATAACTAAAAGAAGAGAGAAACATAAACAAAACTAGAACTAAAAACTACTAAAAATGGGACAATTGGGGACATGAAATCACCTTCCTATTTATAGAGTGAGTGCACAAAATATTCAAATAAAAATAAAAAAATAAAATATAAAAATGAAATGATGATTAATGATGAAATTGGAGTTAATTTGTGCAGGAAATCACAAAAGTGGGCAAGTTGCAGCAGGGAGTGGTTTGGCAGGTGCTGTGACACGATCCATCCCAATCCCCCCGGGATTAACAAGGGATGTGCCATGCTCCCGTCTAACCCACGTGTAACACGAAGGGCCAGACAAGGGATAACCTAAAACCTCTGCCCATTCGGGGCTTTCAGAGTGTGCTAGGATCAGTGGAAGAATGTGATGTCTCGGTCTCTGCTACAGCCCGCATCCGCAATCAACCTGAAGGGCATTAAAAACCATTAAATGCTGTGAGTGGACGAAACAAATTATTTATAAAACACATTTCACGAAAAAATGTTTATGCCCTTCACTAAAAAACATGCATGCATTCGAAACCCAGTTAATTTAAAATACAATAAAAACCGTTTAGAAAACCAAAGCTATTTCCTTACTCAAATCATTAGGGCCTTAGCCCAAAATCGTAAACCAAAGTATATAGGAACTCAGCCCTAAACCAATCATCGGCATCCCTGATGCCTAATCAATACCACTGTCATGGTTTCCATGCTACGCGTGCTACTCGGGGTCTCAATCCCGAGTCTCCCCAAGGTCCACAGAGATCAATGACCCGCAGATCAATGACTCTTCCTAGAGGTATCAACCATAAATGCACTATTGAGCATGAGCTGCGCCTCGGGATAGCCCTTCTCAGGTAGTGCGCTGTGACTACTCCGGGATACTACGAGACGTCCAGAGGAGACAACCAACCACTCCAGAATACTACGGGACGTCTGGAGGGAAACCACTCGTGAGGATGGTATATGGAAAACTATTTCATAAATCATCTCAAAACCTTTTAAAGGGACCTATGCTCGAGATTTCCATAAAACCATCGTAAATCCACAAATCCAATTTCTCAAATTATTCCATTTTAGGGTCTCCGAACCCGAAATCACATTTATAAACCACTATGGGACTCATGCCCGATATCATAATCCAATTGGGCCTCAAGCCCGATGATGTAAGTCAAATGGGCCTCCAGCCCGATATCTCATTAAATCAAATGGACTTCGAGTCCGATAGTTTCCAAATCAAATGGGTCTCATGCTCGGTTCCATATTTCCAAATCCAAAATCATTCCATTAAACCATCACAGAAATACCAGCACGTATAAGTACAATATAAAACCATAAATCTTGAAATACGTGCAAATACTTAAATCATCATAAATCACATATTTAAAACATATAAAACAGCTATGCATGCATCAATTTAAAAATCAATGTCCACTCATATATCGTCCTAGCTACCGCCTCGATACGCCTGCCATAAGCCTTCCCGAGGCTAAATTACCATTTGTGGAACTCCCGGACCTGTCCAAATCATACTCGAAGATCACTCATCAACTATACAAGTCTATAGGATAAACCCCCAAAACTTCCGGAAAAGTCAACGTGTCCCAGACACATTTCACGAGGTGAAAAACCCAATTTGACCAACTTAATGAACTCCGAGCCCACGAACTCCGAGCCCACCTCGAAATTTGAGCCCACGCGCTTGGTCAATGCACAGTCAACATGTGAACAGTACCTACTAACGTCATCGCTGATGTCAGCAATGAAAATCCTGAAAGTTGTCAGATCTGATAGTGCCACGTGTCGAGTTCCTATTGGCCCATGTCTGAAATGTCAGTCTGACATTGTCAGATCTGACAGGATGACGCCATCGCTGATGTCATCATGTCATCCCTGTCCTTCGATGGGTCCTACAACCAGGTCGCACACCTCTAGACACCGTTTTCGATGTCGTTGGTTCCTATGTGATCGTCTAGTCATCCTTAGTCGATCCATGTGATTAAAATAGGGAAAAACAGCCTAGAAACTACCTATTCTATTTGATCTTCACGGCCCAGTTTTTCCTCCATCAATAGCCCTCGATTTGGGCCACCTCCTACCTTGAAAACTAGTCCATTGAACTCGTCTCAATCCCTAGAACCTGCTAGGATCAATCCAAACCTTCAACAACGTCCAAAATTTCCATTTTCAATTTTGACCCAAAACCGGGTTTCGGGTTTTATCTGGGTTTTCTAGGTTCCTACTTCGTTCACGGCTGTCCTGCAGCCTCCCAAAGCGTCTCTCAATCCCTCACACACCCTCAACCACTCTCTTAGCCTTAAATAGAATCAAATGGGGGAAAGGGGTTGTTTTTTTGGGGCTTCCGAGTTTTTGTTTTTGGGTTGATCGAATGAGAGAAAGGATGGATATGCATGAATGATAAAGGGAGGGACAATGGATGAAGTGTCCATTAGGCCTGACCAAATTATCTGGGCCCACATGAGGACAAATGCCAACTCGTCTCGTAATTCATGCAATAGTTTCTCTAAACTTCCATGACCCGTAACTTTTCCGTCGAATGTTCGATTTCGATGTGCTGCTTGTCTACGAACTCGTATCGACTTGATCTACGTAACGATCATCGATTTTCGTGCATTTGACCATCCGGGTCAAAAGTCAATATTTTGCCCAATTCTAGGGGCAAAACAGTCATTTCACACGGTCTGTCCGTATTCTCTTGACTAATCAGAGATTAGTCATGATAATCCTAATTAATTAATATTTAATCTCGATATTCGAGATGGGTCGTTACATGTAGGCTGAGCTATAGTGAAAGGATTTGGGCTAGGAGCAACTGGGCAAGCATGTGAGGTTCGGCCTCTGTCCGCTAGATAAAGGGATGGGATGAGTGGGTGAATCGGCAGACTGCAACTCAGCTGCAGTGAAATGACTCGGCATGGGCTGCAACGTGACAAGAGGGAAAGTCAGCGCACACGCGCTAAGGCTTAGTAAATGTTTTCGGCACAAGTGCACCGAACTGGGTGAAAAGATTCAGAACGCGCGCTACGACTGGTCGATAGGCTCTAGCAGTTGGAAATGAGTTCGCAGGCCTGGGCCGTGGGAATTGGGCCATGACTAGATTTTGGGTCGATTGCTTTGCATGGATTGGGCTAGGTTTGGGCTAATTGCATTTGGATTGCACATAAAGTGAATTTGGGCTTTAAAATTGTGAAATTCAAATTTAAAATGGATTTCAATAATTCCACTGAATTTCGTCCATAATTTCTTCGTTCAAATTCCGATCGGGACGATTTTTTCGCCAAAATGCTCCAAATTCCAAGTTTTATTTATTTCTACAAAAAAAACCCACAAAATATATTATTTTCTCCAATTATTTATTATTTTAATATTAAAAGTCAAGTATAAAGAGTATAAAATAATATAAAATAATGCTTATTTGAAGCTCTATCAAATACCCCCACACTTAAACTTTGCTAATCCCTAGAAAATACTAAAATTAAACTACGAATTTAAAACAAGTAAACCCTTAACCATTTGTCTCAAAATTTCATTATTATCATGACATAAAATATTTTCACTTTAAGCCTTTAAGCATATGGAATTCAAGAGTTAATACATGGTAAAAAAAAATGTTTCAACAAGTAAGATAATGAGTAAATATGGTGAAATGGATCTCAACATGAATAAAACAAGTATGAATCAACTCACAAGGATATGCACTCATAAATTCACTCAATTTGTAAGGGTTTGTGTTTGCACTCAAAGTATGTGAGAAAAATGCTCACATAATATAAATGAAGTACTTTTAGTAAATCTCAAACAAACACCTCATGATAAAAATAAAACATACTTACACCAATGAACCAAAGTCATAAACTCAAGTGATTGACTCAACTAATCAAAATTTACCACCTTAAGGATCATAAGGTCTTTACGAAGGTTGTAATGGGGCTAAGTTTAGAGGCAAGGAATGTATAGGAAAAGTGGTGCTCAAATTCGTTCCAAGACTCAATAAACTCCCAAAACGTATTATAACTTCCGAACCTTAGTGCAATGATGTCAGTAATCTATCGAGCATAGGCCAAAGTTTCATCATTTTGGGCCTTAAATTCATTCTTTATGTCGGATTTACAAATGTAAAGAACTTAACTCAAACATTATATAATCAAACCTTATTACCTTGATAGAGACTCAGAACATTGTTTTTGTTTTGTTTTTTTTTTCATATATCAAGGTAATAACATGTGTCAATAATACAACAAAATTTGAGTAAGTAAATCCAAATAATATACATAAAAGTCTTCAAAACATCATCAATTTCTCTTCATACCATTTTCATGTTTTCAACTGAGTCCTTGCAACAAGGTTAAAAGATGTCTATACTAAGTTCAACTGTTTAAATAATCACGGTGATGAAATAAAGGCTTAATATGGGCTCAAAATGGTTAAAACTAAGGGGGTCGCAACTTGTGCACACAAAATAGGGAACATGGATGTTTGAATTTATGGTGTTAACCCTAATGCCTTAATCATGTCCAAAATCAGAGAGTTTATTGACTTAAAAGCTTTGAAAATCACATAGAATAAGTTCTAGTATTCTAGAGTTCATTAAAAGCTATGGCAAGTAGTTATGAGGCATATGTATATCAATTTAAACAAAGAACTTATGAATCACTCATAAAGGATGTATATAAAGTTCTAAAGCTCACATAAGGTTCAAATGATTCATACTTATCTTAACATGCTCGTTTATATACCAATTTACATGCATTATCTACAAGTTATAACACTTAATCACAAAGTATTAACAAAAAAACTTCCAAGTTGTAGTGATCATCTTTATAGCCATAACATATTCATTTCTATTCATTTATATCATTGACAGGTTCAAGGGCAACTTAAGACTCGTAAAAACACTAAGTTAAAACAAAAAGACTCAAGAAAACAATTTTTTTAATTTTTATAAAAAAAAAATTATTGCACAATTAAAATTGTAAACCACTCCCCCACACTTAAATTCTACATTGTCCTCAATGTAGGAAAATAAGAATGCCAAAACTGCAAGAACACACCTGGTTGTCCCTGAATTTCAATATGAATTTTTTGGTGTCTTTAAGCTCCCTGTTCTATGCATTCCCATAGCTTTAGCCTTTCAATTTCCACAATTTTGGTCGTGGAAGTGAGGGGGAACTGATTCTTGAGTTTGATCCTTGAGTTTTTGTTGAAATAACATATGAAACCTAAGGGGTGCACAGTTTCACAAAATTGGACCACGTATCTCCCTTCTCTCTACAAACCTCTTTGCCTTTGTCTTTTTTTTCCCTCTCCAGGAGGTTTCCTAAATCCCTACACTGCCACCAACGAGCCTAGATATAAATAAGGGTCCTCCTTGCTCCTCCCTCATGGTCCTCCTTCATTTTCCCTCCCCCTCCCCCTCCCCCATCCTAACGTATGCCAACGAACAAATGGTCGAGGCCTAAGTGTGCTTCTTTACTGGTGACACGTGTCACCCAGTTAATGAGCTAGCAACAACAAGTCATTGAGTCATCACAAGCAATTTAACTTCAATTATCAAAATACCCCTACTTGCCCAAATTACCGAAATTCCCTTAGGTATCTAGACTGGTAACTTTTCTATACGGTCTTCATTTTCTACTTGCCGCCTGTCTATGAACACGTGAGTCTTTAAACTCATCTTTGGAATATCATGTTAGGCCTCCCTAGGCATGAGTCTCAAAACTATCCTTCAGGTCATATGAAGTCTCCCCAGGCACAAGTCTTTAAACTCTCCTCCAGATCAAATTAGGTATCCCCGAGCACGAGTCTTTAAACTCTACTCTGATTCAAATCAGGCATTATTGGGCACAAGTTGATAGGAACCGTCCCAATCCCCCTGGATTATTGTAGGACATGCCCTACTCCCGTCTAACAATCAACTCAAAATACCGAAAAAGACCCTTTTCGTTTTTAAAGAAAAATTCGAACTACAACATTGTCAGACCAGGGATAAGTATCTATACCTAACCGTTGAGAAAAAAGTCAATTAATCAACAGTATTACTGAGCATAATTGACAGTACAATAAAAGTACCAAATCCTACCCTGAAAGACATTTAGATGCGCAACTGTACTCTTATGCCTCAGCCTCAGTATCAGCCCCGGTATTTGTGCCACGACCTGGAGGGTCAATAAAGCAGTCAAAGTGTGAGTGGACAGAAATAAACATTTTCAAATACGATTTAAGAAACAATCACAGTTTTCCCCTCCGTTTTATAAATATGCATGCATAGAAATCAATTGTATGAAAGTACTTCAAATCATATATATAAATATCTATATCTGGACACACACATATTAGTAAAACGTAATATAACCAATCCACGATATCCGCGATATCCATAGCCAGTAAATGTCACGATTTCAAATGTTATGTGTGCAACTCGGGGTCTCATCTACGAGTACATCCCCAGGATCAACGATGTCCTAGGTGATATCATAATAGAGTGCCTCCCTAGGATCTACAACATCCGAGGTGATATCATAATCTCGCACTCTTGAGCCTCTCCTCGGAGTTACTCATCCCAAGTAGTGCACCGTGACTACTAAAGGATCCTCGACGTCTGGATGAGGCAATGAAATTCACACAGGATGGTATATGTGGAATGTAATGACCCGTCCAGGAAATCAGGAATGGATTAGCTATTAATGATGGATTAGTAAAGTTAATTGGTGATTAGTTGGATGTGTTCGGACGGACGGTGCAAAATGACGATTTTGCCCCTAGAATGGGCAAAAATGTTAACTTTTCTTTCGGGAAATCAAAGGGACTTTGACTAATGACCGTGACGTAGTTCGGGACGTCACGAGTTTGGTAATTTTGATGAAATATGGGTAAACGGTTGATTTTTGGAAGACAAATCACTTTCACGCATTTCAAGGATCGTTAGGTAGGTCTCGAGTCCCTGATTCCAACGACAGGCGGCAGGGGTGATTTAGAGTTCGGGAGATAGAGTTACGGGTCTAGAATTCCGAGGGGAAAATGGTAATTTGTCCTTAAGGGGCATTCTGGACATTTCCTGCATGGGGATTTGTGCCCACTCAGAGATGGACACTTGGATGCATCAGGTGTGTACGGGTTTTGGACACCTGGCTGGGTCTGGATGGTGGTAGAACCTTAGGGCCGCCTCAAGTCGTTTTAAATGTGTGCACGGTGTAGAAACCAAAACAGAAAACCCGTGTTGAATACTTGATTCCCTCACTCTACACGGTGACTATTTGCCCTTGAATTGTGAATAAGAACGGGAAGACGGACGATGAGGAATGTATTGGTGGTACTGAAGGGGACCGCCGTGTGTGGTGGTGGTAGAAAGAAGGTTTGAACCGTGAGCGCCTTACTGAGATTTAAATGCCACATGATGATCTCTTCGTTCATGAGTGATTTTATGTAAAGAAAGGAATTTCTGAAGTTGAAAGGAGTCGAGAGAGCCTAGAACCGATGCCTGCCATGGCTGGTGCCGTGGAACCCGAGACTGGTAAGTTAACGATTCGAAAATGGCACCTTAAGTTTTGCTGGTTTTTACTGAAATTGGTTGATTAGAGAAGGTTTTGGTTGTTGTTAGGATCCTTTTGGGCTTGGTAGGAGGAACAGAGATGGCCAGAGACAGGACAATAGAGAAGGGGAACTTTACGATTTGAAGGATAATTGGGAAGGTAACTTCTGCCCTTTGTTTTTCACTTTTGAAATCGTGGATTGATTGTTTAAGATTGGACGAACGTAATAAGATGAAAAATGATTGGAATTGGATTGAAATTAGACAAAAACCACCCACGCCGGTTCAGGGTTGGACCGGATTACAGTGAACCAGACCGGACCCTGTTCATTAGAGGTAGTGGATGACACTGTGCTGGCGCGTGGCTTCCACGCGCAGCCCCTTTGGGCGACGCGTGTGGGCATGTGGCACAATTTTTGAGGATGATTCCAACACGACTTTTAAAGTATTCGATGTAACGAACATTTTGAGATTGGTTTCGAGTCGATCGGACATCATCGCGATATGTTTCGGGATGTTCGAAGGTTTTAGGGCTCAATTAAAAATAGAAACAAAACTCGGGAAAATTACGGGGCTTTAGTATAAGCTTTATGCAGTAGTTAGTGACCTTATTGTGGGATTTGAATAGGTTTGGGAAAGCCGAGGCTAGTAAAATGGCCGGGAAAGGTGTAAGTGATCGCGTATTGAGGCGACGTTGGAATGGTCTGTGAGTGGACTTTGCTTTCTAACTTATGATGCATGCATATATGTTTTTATATGTTTTCTATACGTGATTCTATGATTTGATTTCTGATTTTGATGGTTTAAGGTTTTGCACGGTGTTTGATCCTGAAATGACCAACTCGATGAGACCCGCTGGGGGTTCTAGGACCAGCCGTGTGGTGGCTTGGGCCCGCTGGGGGCGTTGCTGTTCGGCAGGGATCCTGCAAAGACTAGACACTAGTGTGGTGCCGGCCGAAGGGGCTCTGATGCCTAAGTTAGTATCTGAGTGCCGAGAGGCAAGTAAATACAGTGCTCTGGATCGGTTCTGAATGTCTTACCTTTGTGAAGGGTTTCGGGGTATTTATAGTGGTCATAACTGCCGCAGTTGGGTTACTGTTCCGGTAGGTGAGCCACTGTTCATGGGATTTCGATATATGAGCTTTCGGTTTTGAAACTGGATTTCAGAAATGAGATTTTGGATTTGGTTTTGAGATTTGGAAAAGAAGTCTGGATTTGGGTTCGGGACAGTGGTTCCGGATGCCAGCTTACAGAATCATTGTTGCGAATTCGGATAAGGATTTTCTATGGTTTTTATTGTTGATTGAAAAAATGGTTTTGGGTTTAAAGACCCAGAAAAGAAAAAGAAAAACCCGTTGGATCTGGTTTTGAGTTTAAAGACTCGGATTGATTGACGGGGGGGATGTCCCTGGATTGATATGTTTTGAGTTTAAAGACTCAGTGATTGTGATACCCCCCGAGGCCTGTGATTGTGTTCTGAGTTTAAAGACTCGTTGATATCCCGGGAAGACCTGATTATTGCGCATGGTTTTGAGTTTAAAGACTCGAGCGCACTTGAGATCCAGCAAACTCGCATAATTGATGTTTTTCACTGGTTTTTCGATGTTTTGGGCAGTGGCCCGGATGAATTGGATTTGATGAGTTTTGGGATTGAGTTCCCGTATTTGAGGTTGCTTTGTGATTTGAGGTTGAGGCCTGGATTTAACGAATGTAATTCGGGTTTTCGATAATGGTTTTCATTGATGGTTTTGATATGAATGGTTACATAACGTGAATTGATATGCATGCATTGGTTTTTAAATGGAGTGTATAAATGTAATTTCTTTGAACTGTTTTCTAAAGTATTATTGATTTTTGTCCACTCACAGTCTTTTCTGTTTTCGATACCCTCCAGGTTGTTGTGGTACGGGCTGTTGGTCGAGAAACAGAGACATCACACCCGCGTTCCACAGTAGATTCGACGCCCTCTAGGAAGTTCGGATACGTTTAGGACGGTCGGTTTGAGAATCCCTTGTCCGACTTACGTGTCACATGGAGGTTGGACGTCGGTTTAGCCTTCGTGTCATGCGTAAGTTAGACGGGAACAGGATTCAGCCCTTAATCCCGGGGGATTGGGGGTGGGTCTTGACATGGAACAGTCACCAAATCCATTAAAAGTTATTATAAAACCATTTATGTCTCAAAAGGAGTCAAAACATTGTTCAATTGGGCTTATGCCCGAGACATAACTTTCACAAGTCTTTTCCACAAAACCCTCAAAAAACAATGTCCATAATTCATTTTATAAATTCCGATTTATCCAAATCGATCCTACCAAATGGGTTATTCAAATCACCTCAAATCATAGTCTCTCTTTCAAATTCCCGTTTGACTCTAAATCTAAGTCAAACCCATAATCCACTTGGGTCTCAAGCCCAAAACACCATTTTCACGCAAATCTGTAAAATAGTTCATAAATCGATTATTTAATCCATAGCATCATCAAATAATGATATCAAATCATTTCAACTCAAATAATGTAATAAATAATTTAAAACATTTATGCATGCATTACAGTTATAAAATAAAAGTCCACTCAAGCTCGGTCCATTCTACGCGCTCAATGTGTTCGCTGTAATCTCACCGAAGCTAATCCAAAGTCTCTGGGTCTGTCCAAATCACATATGACGGTCACTAATATTCTAAACAAGTTCATACAACAAACCCTCACAAAGCCCGTATCGGAAACGTGTCCTGAACATGCTTTCCGACACTAAAAACCTCTAAACGACCTATCAAACGGTCTCCAATTGACCTGAAATAACCACCACTGGATTCAGATCGTCGACATTAGTCGTCGTCGGTCAATGCCGGTCAATGGGGGTTAATGCCGGTCAGAGCTGACGCTAGCCTAACATCTTACAAGTCTGACAATCTCTGACAGCCTACCACGTGGCACTACCCCACTAGTCCACTTGATCTGACAATGCTAACTAGACCTGCCACGTCAGCTACCACGTAAGCCTGACAGATCTTGACACCCTTCCACGTGGCACCCTCTCATTGGTCCATGTGGTCTGATAGAATGACGTGCAGTACCACGTCGCCTGCCACGTCACTCTGGCAGGTTGCCACATGGCACCACCTCACTAGTCCACGTGTTTGACATGGCATACGTGAACCTGCCACATTAGCTGCTGACTAAACCTGAAAACCTGCCTCGTGGCCTCACCTAATTTGCCATGTGGACTAATAGAGATGATGTGGACTGCCACATCATCACCTTCAACCTCCAGACAAGTTGACCCGTTTGACTGTAACTAGTCGCTCGACCCGCGAACTTGACCTGGCTAGAACTCAACCGTCAAGCTACCGTTTTCCTCCATTTTTTTACCTACATACTCGTCTCACTCCTAGGAACAGTTCTACGGTGTCAAAATCACGAAACAAAAGCTGAAATTACATGTTCGAACTCCATCTTCCATAGCCAGTTTTTGAATCGGTCTCCAAGTCAACTCCAGCCACCAAATCCTTCCTTTTTGGTCCCTATGAGCTCGTATGTGTGCGAGGAACAAAAATCTAGTCTTAGTTTGTGCTTTTAAACCTTAAAATTTGAATACCAATTCCAAAATTTCAAGTCTTACCTTCCTCGGTTTTCTGGCTATCGTACACGGTTGTCCTCGTCGTGTCAGCTTTCCCTCTCGTCTCAATCCAACCTCTCAATCTCTCTTTCACTCAAGCAGCAGTAGGGATGGGTAGATGATGTTTGTTAATGATTTTGAGTGATTGGGTAAGTGAGGAAAGAGTGATGATGAAGATGAAATGGATGGGTGCATGAACATAGGGCATTGGACCAATGGGATGAGTGACAAGTGTCACTCACCCATTGGTCTGATTTGGATATTTTTACCCAATTAAAACCTGCCAACTATCCCTATCTCGTAAACCGTGAATAGTATGTAAATTCTTCCGTGATTCGTAACTTTCCTGTTCGACGTCTAATTCCGATGTGCCGCCTGTCTACAGACTCGTGACGTCTCAATCTATGTAATGTGCCTTAGTCAAAGTCCAAATAACATCTTGGGTCAAAAGTCAACATTATCCCTTTCTAGGGGAAAACTGGTCATTTCACATTTAATTTCTGAATTTACATTTCTTAAAAAGTCTGGGTTGTTACACAAGTCTTTAAACTTTCCTTCGGGTGAAATCAGGCCTCCCTAGGCACGAGTCTTTAAACTCTCCTCCGGGTCAAACCAGGCCTCGCTAGACAAGAATATTTAAACTCTCCTCTAGGTAAAATCAGGCCTCCTTGGCCATGATTTTTAAAACTTTCCTTTAGTTTATATCAGGGTTTCTCTAAGTGTCAATACATCCGGTGTGATCCCCACAATCAGTCACATATAGAGGTGGATATCATAGCTCAATCATAAAAACAATTACAAATCATGCAAAAACTTTGCTTTCAACAAATCCTTGACGCAAATCCAAATCAAATCAGTTTCAAATCGGGCCTAAGCCCAACACCTTAAAAATTCATGTCCAAAAACATAATCAAATCCTGAATAAATATTCTAAATCCGAAAATTATCAAAACACATTTAGAATCACTTATTCAGGTTATTGTAATCAAACTCATGCAACAAAACATTTAAAACATTTAATTTTGCATGCATCACAATTTTTAAAACAAAGGACCCCTCACTATGCGTTTCGAAGAATCTCTATCCGCGTAGAACACCCTTCTGAAATTCCCAAAATAATTTTACCTAGTTTCCTCTGATATCAAATTGACACGACCCATCTCAAAATCACTTTAATAACAGTGCTTAGCCCTGCTCCCTTCTGGCAACTAAACCATCCTTCCAGAATTACTGACAGGGCCCATCCTAATTTACCTTGGTAACCACACCCGGTGCTGCTCCCGTTCGATAAGCAATCCAAATTATCAATTATCCTCAACGATTATCAGACAAGGGAAAGTCAAATTCAAAGTCAAATTCTTCCTCAATTCATGCCTTTACCTCTCGAACAACCTCCAGTTTTGTGCAACGGCCCTAGAGGGTTATCAAAATCAAGAAAACGTGTGAGTTGACAAAAATAAGTCTTTTAAAAACATAGTTTGAACACATAAGCAATTGACCCTTCGTTTTATAAACTATGCATGCATATGAAATACCATCAAGCCTGAGTTAAAAAATATTTTGAATCATGAATCCCAAAATACGTGCAAGTAGCAGTAAATCAATCAATATTCGTAAAACCAACTCATATAAAAAAATACCTACAATTACACATAACCAACCCATCATCGATGCCTGAATGTCAGCCACTATACCATATAAACACTCGAGGATACAATTTCTGAGTGTCCGCTCAGGGATACAACATTTGTGCACTATCCACACAACATATCATATAACCACTTGGGGATATAGTAGCGGAGAACCGCTCAAGGATACAGCATCTGAGCGCCAACCTCATAATCAACTGCACAACCAGTAGGCCAACCACTCGAGGATATAGCATCTGAGTGGCCGCTCAGAGATACATCATATGAGCGTCAACTACATAACCCAACCACTCGAAGATACGACATCCAAGTGGCCGCCCAGGGATACATCATCTGGGCGTAACCCAGCAATCAAAGGAGGGTTGTTCACAACATAAGATCACACAGTGCACAAATATCAAGACAAAACCCTTTTATAAGATATACCAATTTCTATAACCAAATCCATGTCTCAAATCCAGCACAAGTCCAAAACACGATATGTGCAAAATTCTCGACAAACGTGCATTTAAATAATCCTGTAAAATAGAGAAAATAATATATTAATCATAATCAACCAACAACACAAAAATCAAATAAATATGCATGCATAATAGTTTAAATAAAGGAAAAGTCCCCTCGCACACGGTCTATGCAGTCCAATATCGTAGTACACGCTTTTCAGTAATTCTCAAAAACATCACCTCCTGTTATAAATCACTTCTCAAGATTACTAATCATCCCAAATAACTCATTTTATAATCCATACATTTTTCAAGATTTTAAACGGATTTAAAATAACACTTAAATCTTTGGACAATCAAAATTGTCCTGAGATGATATCTAATTGTCTTGAAAATTGCACCATTAGACTTGTAACATCAAGAACATGAAGTTTCATGTTGGTCAGAACTCAAAATGTGACATCATGCACCCCCACGCACCGCCACAAGCCTCTGTATGTGGTGTCCACGCGTTCGCACTGTTCATCATCCTCGTTCTCTGTTCAACCAATTTCTATGCAATCTGAGTCACCCAACCTGGCGATCATGATAGGACCGATCCCTAAATTCCATGAAAATCGGACCGGTCATGCTCTCGTTTGACACTTCTTTCCAAACAAGGGATTTTCCTACCTTAATGTATTCTTATTTGTCACTAAATCAAACAGAATCCACCTCCTGCGGGGCACCGCCCACATCCAGCCCACAACCCCGACAAGTAGTGGAAAATTACTAATTTATCCTTTTTCAAGGTCTTCCTTCCATTATTAAAATTCGTCGCGTTTTACCATCTCACTTACATAAATAAACAATCACAAGTTAAAACATTGTTTACATAATCAAGTCTACGTTGTAAGTCAAAACTTCTCTAGTCTTTCACGCCCAAGTTATATGACCATATTCATCAAATAACAATCCTTCGTTCTAATATGTTTATAAATTCATGTCACCATGTTATCACTTCTCATAATTATATTCAATTTTGATCAAGTTCTTATTCGTAAGTAATGAAAATAAATATCATCACTTTAATAAAAATGATAATAAATAGAATACATAAATAATTATAAAAAATCTTAGCATCATCAACATCATGATATCGGAATATTCATGTACCTATGATCCCATGTTTATCATAATATATTCATGTTCATGTATTTCCACATATTCATAAAGTTATACTCACTAATTTTTCAATTATTCAAATAGGATTATAGCAAAACCTTTCTAATACTCACATTTGTTAAACCACCATACTTCCCATTTACATAACAATTGATATCTTTATATTTTCTAAGAATCATCATAATCCTAATTTAAGTTTGGATTTAAAATATAAATAATATAAGTTAAACCTTGAAACTATACTCAATTAATGTCCAATTAGCTTGAAAACTATACCATTGAACTCGGAAAATTAAGCACTAAGTCTTCCATGTTGATCACACCACCAAATACCACCAGACGCGCCCTCACGCGCCGCTATGGTTCTCTGCACATGGGGGTCACACACCTGCAGTGTTACCTTCAAGCTCTGGCGGGTCGAGCCAATTCCCTATTTCGGGTCACCCACCTTGCGACTATGACCAGGTTCTTAAACCTTGATTTAACGTTTATTTTTCTTACTTTAAGCGTCTATCCTCATCTACACAATATTAGGAAATGATCTGTGAGGTTTAACTAAAAAAAACTCACCGCGAGTTCATGCTTTAGTTTCATGGTTTTTCGGCCATGCCTTCCCAAGTCTCTCCTCTCGTCCAAACTGTCTCCTTTCAAGTCTAAAACACTTCAGAGACTTGAGAAATCTCCCAGAGACCTTGCTTAGATGTTTGGAGGCTTCCAAACACCCTAAGAGTTCATGACCACCGTTAGGGTTCACGAGTTTCCTTCTAGGGTTCGTGGGTTTCCTTCTCGTGTCTTAAACTCTTAGGCCTTTCCAGCTCGTTTTCTGGCCACCCTCTCTTCCTCCCGCATGCCTTTCCTCTTCTTTCCCTTTCATGTTGCCCCCTGGCTCATCCCTTCACGATATCACCATTTTTGTTTTTCTTTTCTTCCTTTTTTGACCAAGCACCACCGAACTGCCTTTGTACACACACATAAAAAGCAATGTAAGTCGGTGGGGATATTTGGGAGGGAAAAATCAGGAGAAACCTAAATTATTCCAGATCTTTCTTACCAAATGACCAAAATACCCCTTAGTGATAGAATAACCATTTTGTCCCTATACTATTTTGGCACATACCTCACTTATTTAATCTTTGATTTTGGCATATCACCTACCTATGGACTCAGGATCCCGAGACCTACTCAATGGTCATCACAGAATGCCCAAAAGTGTCCCGTTCAAAAAGTCAACTTTTGACTTTTTACGAGCAAAATTGTCATTTCATTGAATTATTTTAAATTCATTTTTTTTTCTTGAAATTTCGGGGCGTTACAAACCAGGACCCAACTCGAAACCCACATTTTCTCCATAGTTTCCTTTGGTTCAACCACCCATCTTTATTTCATGAATTCTAGAATAAGCTCTATGGGTTTAAAACTAAGAAAAACATACTTTATATCCCACTTAGAATTCAAGCCTTTCGGTCCAAAACGCTTTCACAAGTTCCTAGCGTTCTCGCCTACCAAAACTTCAAACCCTTGGCATGTTGAAGTCATATGACCACATATAAATGGCCAGTGAGCTTGGTTTAAAGCTTCTACGTCGAAGACACCAACGTTCAAAACCATATTTTCTTCTCGTGTTTCATGGTTGCTTCTTGGTTATGAGCTTTACTCTCTTCCTTTCTCAGTCTTTTTCTTTCTATCCTCATTTCCTTATCTTCCTTGGTTCTCTCCCTCATCTATCTGGTTTCACTCTCTCGGGCCATCACATTTCTTGGTGGTGTTCGGCCATACTCTACCGGGAACATCCAAAACCAACACACACACACACACACACGCACACACACGCACACACACACGCACACACGCACGCACACACGCACGCACACGCGCACACACACACACACACACACACACACACACACACACACACACACACACACACACCCACACCCACACACACACACACACACACACACACACACACACACACACACACACACACACACACACACACACACACACACACACACACACACACACACACACACACACACAAATATGTAGAGTGGTAAGTTGATGGGAGGAGAAAAATATCAGGCCTTTCTAGACACTTGTCAATATCAAATAATATCCTAAATGTAAAACTACCAAAATACCTTTGTTGTTAGAATTAACATTTTACCCCTAGTCAATCTTGTCCTATATCAAACTCAATCGATGTCCAATATCAGTATACTACTTGTCTACGAACTCAGGAAACTGAGATCTATGTAACGGTACTCGTGAATCGTCCAAAAAATGTCTAGGTAAAAAAGTCAACATTTGATCTTATAGGGGCAAAATCGTCATTTCCATTTAATTTTCCAATTTGATATTTCTCGAATTTCTGGGTGGTTACAATTACCCTTAGGACTTGTCATGTAACGACCCTGAAATTTGAGAAAAGTAAACATGACGATTTTGCCACTAAAGGTCAAACGTTGATTTTTTTATCTAAACAATTTCTAGACAATTCGAAAGGACCGTTACGAATGTCTCGGACTCCTGAGTTCATAGAAAGGCGGTATGCCGAGAATGGAGTTTGGGTAAGTCTGTTTCAAGCCAAAATAATGTAGGGGCATTTTAGTAATTTCGAACATAAGGGCATTTTTGTAAAGGTCTAGGCTAGTCTAGAACTTTCTATGGTTATCCCTCCCTTATCTCTTTATTTCCACCGACTTACCCATTCTATAAATATGAGTGTGTGTAGTTTGAGGGTGTTCTAGTGGTGGATGACCGTAAGAGAAGAAAGAGTGAGATAAAGAAAGGAAATTGAGAGATTAGGAGGAGGACGAGGAAGAGAAAGTGGGAAAGGAGAAGAAGAAGAGAGAAGGAAGAAAGGCAGGAGCGGAGAGGAAACTAGGGGAAAAGGAAGGATGAATAATGGTGAAGACTTGAGGAACCCGTAAGTTTTCATTTTGGGTTTCCTAGCTCTATACTAGAAAGCTTGAGAACAAGCATTTAGGTATCTTCCTAAAGGTCCTATGATCACTTTGCGACCAGAAGAAGTGAGTTGGGACGCAGGAAAGGCCAAAAAAATGGTTGAGAAACCATGGCCAAATGTTCTAGGGACCGGACCATGATATCATGTAATTGTTTGGATGTCACCGAGACTTTCCTTAGGTTGAGTAAATGTGAATGGACTATTAGAACATCCAATTGGAACTTGAAATGGCTGAGATATGGCCAGGTCGTGATCGCGGGTCTGACGACTCGAGTTGTAGACACACTGAAGGTTACTGGTGACAGGCGCCCGCATGAGGCTTATGCGCACAGATTTTCACCCGTGCATGAGGGTGCATGCGGCGGTTGTTCGTCGTCCGTCCAACATGAAAGTTTATGTAACGCCCCGAACTTTTCATTAATTGTAAAATCAGAAAATTAATGTGAAATTACTATTTTGCCCCTGGTCAGGGAAAACTGTTGACTTTTGACTTGGGACACTATGTAACGATCCGTCCCGAATTTCGGGATTAGATTAGTGACTAATCAAGGATTAATGAGGTTAATCGGTGATTAGTGGGGTACTTTTGGACGGACGGTGCGAAATGACGATTTTGCCCCTAGAATGGGCAAAATGTTGACTTTTTGTTCAAGCGGTCAAATGGATTTTGGTCGATGACCATGACGTAGTTCAGGACGTCACGAGTTTATAGACAGGTGGCACATCCGATTCCGACATTCGAGGAAGTAGTTATGACGTTCGGAAGTTCATGGGTATTTTGGTAATTTGGTTAAAAGGGGTAAATAGTTTACTTTTGACCTGGGAGGTCCGATGGCTGAGGGCCAAGGACCGTTACGTAGATCGGGTCGATACGAATTCATAGACAAGCGGCACGCCAAAATTGGACTTCGAAAGGGAAAGTTATGGGTCACGGAAGTTCGATTTCATTATTGCACGAATTACGAAACGAATGCCTTTTGACATTAAGTGGGCCCAGATATTTAATTCCTGCGCAATGGATGAGTGACAAGTGTCACTCATCCCATTGGTCCAAACCCCCAATTTGTGGATCTAATTAATTAAATATTATTATTCTATATTATTTTATAATTTAATTCACCCACCTCTCATCCTAGCCGTCCATCTCTACCTCACATTCTAATCCTCACCGTCCATTCTTCTCTCCCTCTCACATGATCACCATCCCTCTCTGGTTTCTCACAAACCCGATCACCCATTTCCTTTCCACCCTCTAAACACACGACACAAACATACCACCCCACATCTCAACCATTTTTGTGCTGACTGAGGGAGACTGTGAGGGAGGTCATGAGTGAGACAATGACGGCAGGAGGATGGTTAGACCGCCTGGGACGGCGGAGGAACGGTGAACCCGCGCGGGTACCATTCCAAACTCAAATTCGAAGTTCTGTTAGGGTACTGTGGAACTATTTCTGGCGAGTGGATGATGCTTGTGAGGTTCCTGTGAATCGAAGAGGATAAAAAACAAAGGGTTTCGACGGCAGAGCAACGCAGACCGACGACGGGAAAACTGGGCGAAGTTCTTTGATTTAAAGGTATTGACTTTGTCCCGTTTTGTTGGTTTTAAAATGATAGAAAGATAGGAAATGAGATTAGGAAGAGATTGGGATCAAAATGGAACGAAATGGATTGAAAATGAACGATTTTGGGCCCTGGACCGGTCCGGTCCGGTTCAAACCAGAGAACCCGGTCCGTCACGAGGTAGACGATGAATAGTGATTAGCGCGTGGCTTTCACGCGCAGCCCCTTTGGGCGGCATGAGAGGGCGCATGGTGGGTCCTATGGGGAAGTTTTCAACATGTGAAACACTCTATTCGATATAATGAACATTTTGGGACTAGTTTCATGTCGATCGGACACCGTCTCGATAATGTTCGGGACATCCGAAGGTTTAGGATCAAGATTAAAAATACTTAAAAATTCGAAAAAATTCCGGGGTTTCAATGAGAGGTTAATACAGTAGTTAGTAACCCTCTAGATTGATTTGGACAGGTTTGGGAGTCCCGGTGACGATGATTAGCCCGGTGAGGCTTACAGCACGCAAATCGAGGCGGCAGTTTAGGACGGTCTGTGAATGGACCTTGATTTCTAAACTGTGATGCATACATAAATGTTTTATATGGTTTACAGATATGATTCTATGATGATGATTTGGATGATTGTGATTTATATGGTTTCATGCATTTCGAGGCGATTTAAGTGCTTGCACGTAAATCGAGGTTTTCAGTTTTACACTAATTTTTCATACTTATAGTTTTGGAAATGATTTAATGAAATTGTTTTGGATTTGATAAGGTAAACTCAGGTTCGAGACCCATTTGTTTTGGAAACCCTCGGACTCGAAGTCCATTTAGTTACGTTCTCGGGCCAGAGGCCTAATTGGTTCTTGAATTGATTTCGGATTTGAAATTATGGAATCGGGCACAAGACCCCTTTTGATTTACCAACTCTCGGACTTGAAGTCCATTTGATTTAACAAGACATCGGGCCAGACGCCTAGTTGGTTTACGTATCAGGCCGGAGGCCCAGTTAGCTGGCGAATCGGGCTCGAGGCCCATTTGACTTACGTATCAGGCACAAGACCCATTTGATTTACGAAATCGGGCATGAGGCCCAGTTAGTTTAAGATTAAGGCTGGAGGCCCAGTTTGTATGTGGATTCGGGCTTAGGGCCTAGTTATGTTTTAAGATTATGATTTCGGGTTGGTGACCCACGAATGGATCTATGGTTCATGACGGTTTATGGGGATCGGCATGAACCCTTGAAAGGTTTTTATGGTTTATGACGGTTTATGGGGACCGGGCATGAACCCTTGAAAGGTTTTAAGAATGATTTCAAAAGGTTTTTCGTATACCATCCTTTATATATGAATTGTCTCCTCCGGGGAGGGTCGTTGGCTTGGGTGGACCCCGGAGTAGTCACGGAGCACTGACTGAGTGGAGTCGCCCCCGTTGGGTTCCTTACTCTCAGAAAGGCTATGGATTATAACCCCCAGGAAGGGTCATTGATCTACGGACATTGACCTGGGTGGACCCTTGGGAGACTTGGGCTTTGAGACCCCGGGTAGTACGCGCGTAGCTCTAGATACCGTGACAGGATTGGTTATATGAAATATATGGATGAACATGATTCCTTGGTTTTGCGAAATTGTGTTTTATGATGATAAATGGATTTGGGCTGAGATCCCACATATGTTTACTATGTTATGGTTTTATGTAAATGGTTTTGGGCAGGGGCCCGTATGGATGTGGTTGTTTAAACATATGTGATTGGATAAATGGTTTTACTATGCATGCATGCTTTTTAGTGAAGGGCATAAAGGTATTTATGAAATATGTTTAATCAACTCTTTTATTTTTGTCCACTCACAGTCTTTCTGTTTTCAATGCCCTTCAGGTTGATTACGGTGCAGACTGTAGTAGAGACCGAGACATCACATACCTCATTCGGATCCTGACGTACTCTGGAAGCCTACGGGCTAAAGGTTCAAATTTTCCCTAGTCTGACACTCCATGTCAGACGGGATCAAGAGTGTCCCTCGTTAATCCCGGGGGGATTGGGACGGGTCCTGACACACTATTTGTACTTTGACCGAGGCCCGTTACATAGACAAGCAACACGTCGAAATCGGATGTTCGACGGGAAAGTTATGGGTCACGGAAGAAATTTGATACTATTCACATATACCGAGGAATTGTACAGTTGGCATGTTTGGATTGGTTCAAATATCTGGGTGGACCAATTGATGTGTGACAAGTGTCACTCATCTAATTAGCCCATGACCCCAAACAATTGTGTTCATTGTATCACCCTCCCCTTCTCTGTTTTCATTATACCTGAAACCCTAAAAAAACCCAAAATCCACCCAAACATCATCAAACCTTCACCCTTTGCCATTTGTGTGAAAGAGAGAGTGACTGAGTGAGAAGAGACGAAGCAAACGGTGGCAACGATTTGGACAAACGTGCACAGTGGCCAAAAATCCGCAGGTAAGTCATTTTAGGTTCAAAAATTCGAATTCGATTTAAAGGGATTGTTAGGGTTTCTAATGATAAAAAATGAATCTTAGGAATTGTATTATCTCATAGAGACCAAAAGCAGAGGCCGATGTGGCTGGAATCACCTAGGAATCGAGTTGGAACCTTGCCCAAAAATCTTCAAGCTCCTAAGGTAATTTCTAGACCTTCTAAGCTAGTTTTGAGTTCATGGATCCCTTCCTGGGATCAATACGATCATTTAGGAACAAAAATGGTGAAAAATGGTTGAGTATTGAAGGAGATACGACCGAGTCGGGTATTGAAGGAGATATGACCGGGTTGGGTATTGAAGGAGATATGAAACGGGTCAACATGACTCAACGTTGATGATGATGATGTGGTATTCCACGTCATCATCTGTTAGAAGCTTTCAATCCACGTGACCAATAAGGTAATGCCACGTGGCATGCTGTCAGGACCAGCCAGCATGTCAGGTACAGTTAGTATGTTAGACATGTGGACCAATTAGAGGCTGACACGTGGACCAATCGTGCAACATTGATCGAAAGTTTGACTAGCGTATGGGGACGCGTGGGCAAGATTTTTGAGGTCAAACTGGTATTGTTCAAAATGTTTCGACGTTCTGAATCCAATGGTGGTGGTTTCAGGTCGATCGGAGACCATTAGGTTGGTCATCTAGAGGTTTTTATCCTCAGGAAGCGTATCGGGGATGCGTTTCCGGTATCAGGCTTTGTGAGGGTTTAGTGTATGAACTTGTATAGCATATTAGAGACTTTGGATTGCTCGGCGATAGACATAACACTGAAGTTTAGCATGCAACGTGGTCCGAGTACGAGTGGACTGTTTTTTTTAGAACTGTAATGCATGCATAACTGTTTTAAATGTTTTATAACATTATTTGAGTTGAAATGTTTTGATATGCTATTGATGATGTTGTGGATTGAAATCATCGGTTTATGAAACATTTTACGAATTTTTGTGAAAACGAGGTTTTAGGCTTGAGACCTGGGGGAAATGATGATTTGACTAGATTTAGAGTCAACGAAAAATGGAAAAGAAAGAACACATTTCAACTAGATTTTAATATCGATAAATCGGTTTTATAAACAAATTCTAGACAAGGTTTTCGGTTGGATTTTGTGGAACGGATTTGTGGTAATTATGTCTCGGGAAGAGGCCCAATTGAACAATTTTGAAACCGATTTGAGACATAAATGATTTTGATATGATTTTCACTGGATTTGGTTACGGTTCCACATATACCATCTTGAATTAGTTTGTTAGTCTCCTCTAGACGTCGAGGATCCTAAAGTAGTCACGGTGCACTAACTGAGATGAGTGACTCCGAGGAGAGGCTCAAAATTAGGAGTGCTTGATTATGATATCGTCCCGGACACGGTAGATCTGGGCAGGCACCTCATGTTGATATCACCCTGGATGACGTTGAGTTAGGTCCTGGGGAAGTACACGAAGACCCTGAGTTGTACGCGTAGCATTAGAAATCGTGACTGGTTTTGATATAGACATCGTGGATGTCGAGGCATCACGAATGCCTGAGCATCAGTTATATTGTGTGTGTTTAACTGATGTGTGATGTGTATGTTTATATGTATATGTATGATTTGACCTTTTTTCATACGATTTATCTTAAATGCATGCATGTTTATAAAATGGAGGGTTAAACTATATATGTTTTCAAAATGAATTTATAACTTATTGATTTTTGGTCCACTCACATTTTTATTATTTTATTGACCCTACAGGCCGTGATACAGAGACGAGAGAGGATATTGAAGCTGAGACATAGACTTTACTGCTGCGTACCTGACACCCCACGTGGTAGGTTCTAGTACTTGTGTTGTACTGACATATGTATATGCTCGATTATGTACGATAGGTCCAGATCCCTTATCTAACAATGTGATAATATACTCTGCATGTTGTTATTTGAACCCATAAAAGGTATTTTCGGTATTTTGAGTATAATTGTTAGATGGGAGCATGGCACGTCCCACTGTAGTTCAGGGGGATTGGAGACGGGTCCTGTCAGTTTAAGTCTTCGTTCTTGTGAGCCCAATGGTACAATTTTTCAGGTTGGTCAGATACTGGTTAAGGACAGTTTTGATTATACAAGGTATTATGCACATTTTAAATTGATATTTAAATTCTGAAAATTTGGATATTAATTAGGACAACTTGGGATTTTAACCGTAAGGCAAATATTGATATTAATAAGCTTCAAACAGTTGTTTATGTTTAGTAGAAGAAATTATGAAAAATATGAATAAGGTGTTTAGTTACGAACTTGCATAAATGTATAGCCTAAACTACTAAACTGTACATAAGTTATTTTACTACCATATGATATAGCCTATATTTTGTAACAAAAGATTTGATATTACACAGTATGTTTGGATTGCCTATAAATTATAAATTTGTTTATTATTTTTGTTATATGATTAACAAAAGTAAACGATAATTAAGATTAACAATGGAATTAAAACTTGGGCACGGTCGAATTGTCAATTCCATTACTTGACAGGGTTAGTTGGTTGGATGAGGGTGGTACCCGTAAGGAATAGTTTTTTTTTTTTGTTAATGTATCAAATGAGAATAAAAATGAAAATAGAAAAATCACTTGTCTGATAAGAGTTTTCAAATAGGAACATGACTAATTTGGTTTTTTTTTTAAAGTAAACTTAGGGATGGGTCCTGTTATTATCGATGAGGAAGTGGGGATTAATTGGCAACTGTTTGGAATATGTGCGAGTATTAATGATGGCAAGAGGGCTAGGCAATAGGAGTACTCGAGGGATTGTATGAATAGAAAGTCAGAGGTGCGTCTCATGTTAGGTGACTTTAATGTTGTCCTTCATGCCCATGAAAAGGAGGGGCGTAACCCTAGAACCGCTTCAAGTATGTGAATGTTTAGGACATTTATGGCTGACACATAGCTCCTTGGATCTTTTGTTTACGAGGCACCCATATACTTGGAGAAATAAACACGATAATGGATTTGCACAGGAGTGGTTGGATAAGGGGTTGGCTACGAAGGGTTGGGTTCATTTGTACCCACATGCTTCTGTAACTCACATCCCGCTCCTTGGTTTGGTTCACTCTATGTTGGTGTTGGAGACTAGGCCTTGTGTCAAGAAGCGAAGACACAAGTTTATTTATAACCCTCGGTGGAATAAGAAGGCTCAAATTGGGGAGGTGGTGAAAGAAGAATAGAGTAGGGAGCTGGTAGGGCCTCCTAGTAACTGAAAAGTTGAAGTGGACCGTAAGGGTCTGCTGCAGTGGAAGAAATCAGCAGGAGAAACGCCTAGCAGCATATTGGCATATTGAAGGCTGAGCTCAAAATCTGCTACTCAGCTACTAAGTTTGATGGTTAGCAGGTCAGAGAGTTGGGGGCTCATTTGAAGGAGGCAGCGGTGAATAATGAAAAATATTGGAAATTACAATCTCGTGTCCAACAGTTGAACGAGGGGGGATAAGAACTGGAGGTTTTTCCACTCGAAGACTTTAAAGCGTTGGAGGCACAATGGTTTAAAAGGATTGAAGGATGAGAAGGGAATCTGCTATGTAGACTTTACCCACTTGGTTCTTATTTCGAAAGTACCTAGCCCTTAGATTATGAATCAATTGAGTCATATTTCTCTGTGCAATGTTTTTTATAAAATATTATCCAAAGTGCTTACTAACCTGTTGAAGAAACTTATGGTGAATGTAATTAGTAATGCTCAAACTGCATTTGTGCTGGGGTGACAGATAACATATAATGTCCTTGTAGTCCATGAGGTTTTACATTTGGTTTGTAAGAAACGAGGTAAGGAGGGGATTGATATGCTTCTAAAATTGGACATGTTTAAGGCCTATGATTGTGTAGAATGAAATCTTCTGGTAGTTATGAGGAAATTGGGGTTTGGCAAGAATTTTTTTGGGTTATTCGTGAATGCATCTCAATTATGTCCTTTAGCATCTTGGTTACGTGCAGTCATTTGAGACTTTCATGATGTCTAGGAGGCTACGACAGGGGGACTCTTTGTCCTTGTTTTTGTTTGACTTTTCTATAAAGGGCCTCTCAGCTATCATGCCATGGCTTGACTCCCCTAGCACGATATTGTCCGCTTTGGGCCATACTCTCACGGTTTTGTTTCTAAGAATTCACTCGCAACTTTCCAGTAGGTCACCCATCCTGAGATTGTTCTAGCCCAACCTCGCTTAACTTTGGAGTTCCCAAGGAATCCAAAACCAGTGAGCTCCCAAAAGGCCTTGTAATAGGAAGAGAAGTGCCCACATATATAAGACACTTCACTCTTTCCCGCCCCGACTGATATGGGATTGTTCACCGTTCTTGCTTCCTAAACTCACAAGTCTTGCTCACCATTCATGCTTCCTAAGCTCACGGGTCTTACAATCCACCCACATTGGGACCCAACGTCCTCATTGGCACATTTCTGGTCCGGGTCCAGCTCTACTACCATTTTGCATTGCCTGATTCCTCTAACACGATATTGTCCATTTTGGGCCATGCCCTCATGGTTTTATTTCTAAGAATTGACACGCAACTTCTCAGTAGGTCACTCATAATGGAATTGCTCCACCTCAACCTCACTTAACTTCGAAGTTCCCAAAGACTCCAAAGCTAGTGACCTCCTAAAAGGCCTCATACTAGGAAGAGGAATGCCCACACATATAAGGCACTTCACCTTTCCCTCCCCGAGTGATGTGGGATTGTTCACCGTTTTTACTTCCCAAGCTCACAGATCTTACTCACCATTCTTGCTTCCCAAGTTCATGGTTCTTATATATCTCGCAGAGGAGGGAGAAGAATGGTGCTCTCCATGGAATTCCTGTTGCCCCGTGAGCTTTTAGCCTTATGAACTTATTCTTTGCAAATGATTCTTTACTTTCTCTAAAGAAACAATTGAGGATGCTGGTTGTATTAAGGAAACCCTTCAGCTCTATGAACCTAGCTCAGGTTAGGTGACAAATTTTGAGAAGAGCTTTGTGCTATTTAGTGTTGATTGCCCTTCGTGATTGTGGAGGTTTTGGGGGTTTGCAAAAAGGAGGAATTTAGCAAGTATTTCGGTTTGACCACGAATTTTGGGATCTCAAAAAAATGGTGTTTGAAGGTATAAGGAGGCTACTCCAACCCCTGTGAACGTTGTTTTGCTTTTACAACAGCAACTTACTGAATACAAGAATGCTAGGGAGGCTTATTATGACTTGGTGAGTCAGATTCTGTCTCATCCAATTGGGGACTCTAGTCTGAAGGTTGTAGTGTGCCAGTGGGGCTGGTAAAGCTCAACACAAATGGTTCTTGGTCTACGAGGTCGCGGTTAAGTGCCTACGGATGGGTGATGAGGTCATGGTTGGGTTCCTTTAAAGAAGGGGGTGGCTCTGAAGGTCTGGTTTGTCGGTCTGCTATTCAGATTGAGGAGTGGACAATGAAATTTTTCCTTGATGCATAGAGGGCCACGGGGCACAATAAGGTTTTGGTAAAGTCTGACTTTATATGGCTTATCTTGCTGTCCGATTTTTGTAATGTGGTTAAAAAGGCTTGAGCCTTATCTTTTGGTGGAAATCCATGCCAAAATCTCGTAGCTCAGTGCATGAGCTTGGTTGCCTTAGCAAAGACTTGAAATAAGGAAGTCTTTGGAGACCTATTCCTTAAGATTAAGAATCATACTTTTGATTTAGAATTTATTCAAAAACAACGTATAATTATGTCGTTTTCTCACTATCTTAGGGATAAGGAGGACTCTATCCATATGGAACTGAATTTAGCTCATAAAAATGAGGAATTTCACTAGGCCCAACATGCTAGAGCTAATTGGCTTCAGCTAGGTGATAAAAATACTAAGTTCTTTCATACTCAAGCTCTTATTCGTTGAAAAAAGAATTATATTTCACGTATTAAAGATCATCGGGGTATTTGGCTTGACCACCTGAGTAATATGTCCTCTGATTTTATTGCAGAATTTTCTAAGCGCTTTACGCGTACTCAAATTATTTCCCCTACTAGACATAATTCCTCTCTTCTAGACATAATTCCTCTCTTCTTCAACCTCTTTCCTTCGAGGAAGTTGAGAATGTAGTTATGAGTGTTGGAGCGCTTAAAGCTCTAGGACTAGATGGTATTCATGCTATTTTTTACCATAAATATTGGAATATCGTGAAGGGTGATCTTGCCCATTTTTTGAATGACTTCTTGGAAAATGGTACCGATCTTTCTGGTTTAAATCATTGATTCCTAAAGTCTAGAATCCTGAAACTGTGAATCATTATCAACCTATTAGTCTCTATAATGTTTCTTACAAAATTATTGCTAAAAGTTATTGTGAGTAGATTGCGTCTTATCCTTAACGTGTGTATCTTTGATAACCATGGTGCTTTTGCCTCAGGTAGGTCTATTCAGGATAATATTTTGGTTGCTTATGAATTGTTTTTCGATTTCAACTGCAAGAAAGGTATTATTGGTTCGATGGCAGTTAAACTGGACTTGGAAAAGGCTTATGATGTCCTAGACTAGGATTATATTGAAGCTTGGCTTTTTTAATAGATGGGTCTAGCCCTCGTCATTGGGTCGGATCGGGCAAGCTCGACCCAAATTTTTTGGGCTTGGGCCGGGCCAGGTCGGGCTTATTAAATAATTTTTTAATTTACAGGCCGGGTCGGGCGGGTTTACTTGCATATATAAAAACTCTTGGGCTTTATCGGGCTGGACTTTTATCGGGCTTTTAGGGTCGGGCCTACTAAACCCACTTGGGCCGGGCTTACGTGGGCTTTTACAATAAACTATTTATCAAATTTTAAAGTTACAAAAAATATATGAATATGAAAAAAAATATATATTAATAATGAAAAAAAATTCACAAGGGTGCAAAAACGTGGCCTCGTTAAAACCTTACCTTAAAAACCCTAACAAAACTACTCAAGAGTACCCAACTAGAGAGAAGAATAGGAAGTGAAAGTAAGCGTAAATGGAAGAATGGGGTTGAGAGATAAGAGAGATTGTGTGAGTGAGTGTGGGTTTGTGAGATATTGAGATATGAGTTTTGAACTTTGAGAGTTGGGAGAGAGACAATGCAGTTAGTGAGGAGAATCAGAACGTGAAAAGGGTTAGGGTTGAGTGAAATTTATTTAATTAGGTGGACATAGGGTTAGCTGGTTAGGGTTTAAATTGGGTATTGGTCATTGAGTTTTCTAAAATAAATTAGGTGGACTTGGGGTTGAGATTTGGGTTTGGGCTAAAATATTAATATTATAAATGGGTTAGGTATCAATTCTTAAATAATAAGAATTCTATATATTCGGACTTATGGGCCGGGTTTATATGGGCTGGTCAGGCTGAGCTTACTGAACTTTATCGGGCTCGGGTGTGACTACCCGGAAATTCGAAAAAAGAAAAATTGGAAAAATTAGAAAGAAAGGACGATTTTGCCCTTGGTTATAGGGCCGAAAGTTAACTTTTTGATCGGAACACTTTTTGGACCTTTCGAAGAGACTGTTGAGTAGGTCTCGGGATGCTGAATCCGTAGATAGGCGACACGCATCAATCGGAGTTCGGATGTGAAAATTGCGGGTCTGCGAAGGCGAGGGGCATTTTGGTAATTTAGAAGGTAAGGGTAAAATGATAATTTTGGTTGGGCTAAGGTTTGATGAGTCGGCTGCTTTGGTGAGTCATGCAGGTCTGTGAGTGACACATGTCACTATGCAGATGGCCATTAGTGGCTGTGATTGCTATTTGATATTGGATAGGATATATGTGTGTTTAAATTGTAAAACGTGTGTGTGTGTTTGAAAAACAGAGACCATGACCTTGCTTGATCGATCTTACCAGCAACCAAAACCAATTGAGAAACAAGTGCAATTGAGCAATAAAACAGAGAGAAAATAAGTGAATTTGAGAGTGAAAAATAAGAAGAAATTAAAGGATTAACCCTGAAATCTGAAAACCCAAACCATGGAAGCTCAAAATAGTCCAAAATTCGAGATTAAAGTTATTGGCCGTGATGATTCAAATTGAGGTTCAATTGAGTCTTCTAGGATCATTTCGACCAGGACCAAATAAAAAAATGAAGGGAATTGAGGTCATTTTTCCGTAGAACCGAAGGGGTGAAGACTTTGAATTTTCAAGCTTGAGTCGAGAAATTGGAGACATGGAACGATGCAATTGATGTTGGAAACATGGTTAATAGAATCCCACGAAGCTTCCTGATGCATCAATTGAAAGAAAACAATCGAGTTTGAACGAAATTAGAGGATGAACAGCGCTTGGGTGTTTGTCGAAAAGTCGCGATCGAATGGAAGAATTGAGGTAAGTTGTCATGTAATTGAGTTTACAGAACTTTAATTAGACCTAAAACGAGGCTATTGGCTTGATCAATTATGAAAATCAACTGAGAATGGAAATGGATTGAACTGGGTTGCTTCGCGGGTTGCCTGACCCGTTTGTAGGGGAAACGGGTAGAAGAAACAACACTGTAGCACCACTGTAGCACGGGTGTGGGTTTCACGCGCAGCCACTCACAGTAGCTCGTGGGCACGATTTCCAAGGTGAGTTCAACATGACTTTTGTTCTATGCAATGTAACGAACATTTTGACGTTGGTTTCGAGTTAATCGGACACCGTTCGATATTGTTTCAAGGGTCCGAAGGTTTATGTTAAGTTTTTAATTCGTAATTAATTCCCGAAAAATGATGGGAAATTAATATGATGTTAATTAAGTCACTAGTGACCCTTAATGATGAATTTGGGCAGGACTTGGAATTCCTAGAAAGTACCGGAAATTACGAAAACGCGTGCAGCTCGGAAAACGAGCGGTTTGGACGGTGTGTGAGTGGACGTTTATTTTATAAACTGATATGCATGCATAGTTAAATGTTTTACATGATTTATGGCATGATTTGATTTGAAATGATTGCATGATTTGATACGATTATTTACGGGATTTAATGATTATTTTAATCGGTGTTTTGGGCACGTTTTTCGAGAAATTGTGAAATTGATGATTTTGGGCTTGGCCCGGGACTTTAAAAAGGATGTTTTGACTTGGATTGTGAGTTGAAGATGAATTGATGGAATTGAATGAATTTCGGATATGATTTTATGGATTTACGTGTATTGAATTATTTAATGGTTTTACGGATTTGCGTGAAAATGAGATTTGGGCTTGAGACCCCGTGATAAATGGTTTTGAAATGGTTTTAATGATGATTTTGAAATAAAGATTTTGATTTTGCATTTATGTTCAGTGCACCCAGATGTGTAATTCCTAGGTAGACTTCGGATGTGTAATTCCCGAAGTGACTCCAGATGCGTAATTCCCGGAGGGACTCCGGTCGCGTAATTCCTAGAGGGACCGGATGTGTAAATCTCGGTGAGGCTGGATGTGTAATTCCCAGTAGGATGATAACTCTGGATGTGTAATTCCTATAGGACCTAAGATGTGTAATTCCCGAGTTATGCGCTTTATTTTATGATAAAATGGTTTTATGAAATGATTCATGTGTTTGGCTTGAGAGCCGGGATTTGATACTTTTCATGTGATTTGGCTTGGAAGTCGGTGATTCATATGTTTGATTCTATGCATGCATGGTTTGATAAACTGGAGGGTAAATGATGTATTTTGAAATGTATTTTTAAACGATATTATTTTTGTCCACTCACACCTTTCCTATTTTGATGACCCTCCAGGCCGTGGCAAGACGTTCGGGGCTGATCGAGAGGCGGAGGCATGAGCGGAAATCAGTGCAGTTATCCCTTGTCTGACAGGTGCTTAAGGGTAGTTTTTGGGACTTCAGTTGACTTGTCAGACAGGAGCAGGACCGGACACGGTTATCAAATTCCAATTGGGACGGGTCTTGTCATCGGACCTATCGGGCCTATCAGGTTTGAACACCATAGGTCCAAGCCCATCCCGCTAACTCTCAGACCGGGCCGACCCACGACCCATAATGGGTCGGGCCGGGCTTTTATCCACCGAGCCTATCAGGCCTCCATAAGCCCATGGGCTTTTGGGCCAAATGGTGAGGGCTAGATGGGTCAAGTTAATTCGAATGTGTACTTCTTCGGTATCTTTCTCTATCTTAATTAATGGTGCCACTAAGGGCTTTTTTAAGCCAACCAAAGCCAAGGCGACCCTTTATCGCCTTATCTATTCATTTTTTGTATGGAACTGTTGTAACGACCCGTCCCAAATTCCAGGATTAGATTAGTGACTAATCACGATTAGTGAGGTTAATCCTTGATAAGTTAGGCGAAATCGAACGAATGATGCAAAATGACCGTTTTGCCCCTAGAATGGGCAAAATGTTGACTTTTCATTTTGGCGGTCAAATGGACTTTGACCGATGACCGTGATGTAGTTCGTGACGTCACAAGTTCATAGACAGGTGGCACGTTCAATTTCGACGTTCGAGGATGAAGTTATGACGTTCAGAAGTTTAGGGGCAATTTGGTAATTTTGGTTAAAAGGGGCGAAATGTTGATTTTTTGACTGGGAGGTCCGATGGCCGAGGGCCGAGGACCATTACATAGATCGGGATGATACGAATCCATAGACAAGCGGCATGTCGATTTTGGACGTTCGACGGCGAAGTTACGGTTAACGGAAGTTCAAGTGCACTATTGCACGAATTACGAGACAAGTGACATTTGGTAGATAGTGGGCCCAGATATTTAGTTCCTGCCCTATGGATGAGTGACAAGTGTCACCCATCCACAGACCATCTCGTTCCTTCATGCATATCATCCCTTCATCGATCATTCTTCATTTCAAACCCAAACCACCCGATCTCACCCAACCATTCAAACCAATCCAACCCAACCCCAGATGAGCAGGCCTGAGAGACCAGAGAGTGTTGTGAGAGACTGAGGACGGCTGCTGGGTGGCCAGAATCGCTGTGAACGGCAGCATGAATGTAACACCCAGAAATTCGAGGATTTCAATATTGTAATTTATTGTGTGATTTGACGCTTTTACCCTTGTGATGGGTATGGCCAATTGTTGACTTTTTGATTGATGAATTAAACGGACTTTGACATATGACCGTGACGTAGTTCGGGACGTCACGAGTTCATAGACAGGTGGCACGTCCAATTCGAACGATCAGGGAAAACATTATGACTATCGGAAGTTCAGGGGCATTACCGTAATTTGGACGTTAGGGGCGAAATGTTGACTTTTTGTTTGACAAATAATTTTCACGTGACTCAAGGATTGTTAGGTAGGTCTCGACGTCCTAAGTCCGTAGACAGGCGGCACGCCGAAATCGGACTTGGTACGAGGAAGTTATGGTCAGAAACGTGAAATCGGGAGGTTCGTGTCTCGGTTTTCGTGTCGAATATTTTATGCTGAAATTTCTGATTGGAGGACACCTGGTGAGTGACAAGTGTCACTCACCCATTGGCTAGATTGGATCAGATCCACTATGGGATTAAATAGCATTAAAATCCACGTTTGATCTCAGCCATTGATTGAAGTACCCCAGATCTAATCTGAACCATTGATCTCATCCTTGAGATCAAATCTGGACCGTCCATTTTTCTTTCCCTCCATTCTTTATATTTCCTACCCGAAAATGTACATTCTGTCCATTTGAACAAACACCCCAGCTCAACACCCATTCTCTGTGTCTGTGTGTTGCTGGACTCACGGGGAAGGAGGGAGGCACGGCGGTGGACGGCGGCAGACGGCGGCGAGGTGAGCCGGTTTCAAAACCCGAAACGGTTTTAAACCCAGATTTTGGTAACTCGAATTCCCACGTTTAGTTTTGTTCTCTATGAATCCAAATCGACTCTAGGGACTGCCAGGAACCTTTTGAGCTTGATATCGTGACCGGAGGTGATCAGGACGGTGACTAAACGGCGACAGGAAACCGGTTCTGTTCTTCGAGGTAAGCCCTCGATCCTGTCTGTTTTTCTCGATTTTGATTCCATAGAACCCTTCCTGGGATTAAGACGAGTAGTTAGGAACAAAACCTGAACAAAAATGATTGAGAAATGGTGAAATGGTGACCGGGTCATGATCGCGGGTCTGATCGACCCGAGTTGCAGAGATACGGGTCAACCCGTCTGAGGACAGAGGTGATGACGTGGCACCCTGTCAGACTGTCAGGTTGACGTGGACCAACCGTGAGCCGACACGTGTCCACATGTCAGTGCACAGTCAGCACTGACATGTCAGTGACGTGGACCAGTCAGGGACTGCCACGTGTCACTGACATGTCAGTGACGTGGACCAGTGCCGTGCTGACACGTGGCCTGACAGATCAGTGAG
The DNA here is from genome assembly GCA_032719365.1 of Prinsepia uniflora. NCBI lineage: Eukaryota > Viridiplantae > Streptophyta > Magnoliopsida > Rosales > Rosaceae > Prinsepia > Prinsepia uniflora. The sequence goes on along the minus strand of CM064871.1, from coordinate 50,325,377 downwards.
GTGGACCAATCGGATGTTGACACGTGGCACCTGTCAGAGTCTGACATGTCAGACCTGACAACTGTCAGATGACGTCAGCAGGGACTGTTCCTGCGTTGACCGACGCGTTGACTGGCGCGTGTGGGCGCGTGTGAACAGTACTTTTGGTGGGACCACCACCATTCTTTAGGTTTCGACGATCCGGATCCAATGGCGGTGGTTTCGGGTCGATCGGAGATCATTAAGTTGGTCAAAATGAGGTTTATTGCATTGGGAAGCGCGTTCGGGCGGCTTTCCCGGGCCGGTTTCGGCCTAGGCTTTCATGGTTGAATGTTGGGGGTTTAAATTGACCTTTACGAATACTTTGGACTTGACAGGGATTGTACATTTGTACCAGGACGAGGGTATACGTTCGGTTTCTAGCAGGATTGTACTGTGAGTGGGCCCGTTTTCATTAAACCCTTGCATGCTTAAATGTTTTCTGATTTACTTATATGTTCACATGCTGGAATCTATAAATGGTTTTGATGATATTGAGATTTCGGTTATGGCACGTTTCACGGTATTTGGGCATGAGACCCGTCTGATGAAACGTAACGATCAGTTCGGATTTTACCTATGTATACATATATGTTTTACATATGGATATCAATAAAATGTATTTGGTACTGCACTGTATAGATCCTTCCATATGATACTGTCTCCTCCGGATGAGGTACCCCAGAGTGGTCACGGACGTCTAGAACGTCCAGCGTCTATGACGCTAAGCATCGGGGATGCTGTACCCGAACGGGGTTCGGGGATTGAACTCGGAAATGAGACCCAAGTGGCACGCGTAGCCTTGTGATTGTGGCCTTATTGGACGTCAGGGACGTCAGACATCAGGGATGTCGGGATTGGAGTGTATAGTGCAGTGGCTAAAATTATGGTTATGGTTTTATTACATGCCTTATGATTCATATTATATTATTTATGATTTTAAATGACGCTGCATGCATGTTTGGAAAAAGGAGGGGTAAATTATATGTTTTACTTATCAAACGATTTTATGAACTTGAGTTTCGGTCCACTCACCCTTAATGTTTTTGGTAACCCCTCCAGGTCGTGATACTGAGGTAGAGGAGGAACCTGAGGCTGAGGCATAGATCTACTTCTGCGTACCTGAACCCCTGTTGGGTGGTGTACCCGCAGGTTTACTAGAGAGTCGTGCTCGCAACTTGTAATTTTGGATTTCATCCCTTGTCTGCCATTCGTTTAATTCGGATTTGATGTATGACTTTAATTTGGTTATTTATGCATTTGATGTTTTGAGGTTAAAATTGGTATGAATTATTGGGTGTCAGACGGGAGCAGGGCACGTCCCCTTGTGGTCCCTGTGGGATCGGGGCGGGTCCTGTCATGAAGGAGAAACCCGAAGGTATGGCTCGGTTTTGGTTTTTTAGATCCATTTTCGATTTCTAGTTGTTATGGGCTTGTTTGGACGTTTGGGTTGAACTAAATAGGTTATTAGGATTGTGTTAGGATGATTTTGGGGGGTGTTGGACGGCTGTGAAGCCATGGGTGAATTTTAGAAAAATTGAACCGTGAAGGAGTTTAGGACCGGTCGGATTTAGGATGATTTAAGGGTTTTCATTAATTGGTTTAGGTTCCTAGGATCTAAACTAGAAGAATAGGATCGATTTGGGGTGAAAACGGACCAAAATGAGGGTTGTAGGAGCCTGGACCGGTCACGCCGGTCCAGTTGCAAAGATTGGGCCGTATCGGCCGGTCTGAACCGGCCAGAGGACAAGGACGATGCTACAGTGTCCTGTGTGTCAGGACCCGTCCCAAATATGACCTCGATACCCGGGACGAACCCTGCTCCCGTCTGACAATCACACTTACAGTATCAAAAACAAACAAACAACCTTCACACAACTATAAGCATAACTATCAGACGAAGGAGTAACAAATACACAATAGTCAGTCAGAGCATAGTTCTACAAAATGGGCACAAAAGTCCTACAATGCTAGTCTCGCAACGGAAGAACGTCGGAAGCTCTATGCCTCGATATCTGCCTCAACGTTCACCCCAGCGCTCTCACCACGACCTGGAGGGAAAATTTAAAACCAAAAGTGTGAGTGGACTAGAATAACCAAAAGTTGTAAAATCAGTTTATCACTCATTCGAGGTTAAGGAAAAAAATAAGAATCAGTGTTCCCTCCGTTTTTAACACAGGCATGCCCAACGAAGTACTAGAAAATCATAATATGAAACATCATAAGAAACAGAAACACTATAAAATCTCATAAGAAACAGATACACTTACACTATAAAATACCATAAGACACAGAAACACTATAAAACGAATATAGAAATCATAGTTTCAGCATCAAATCATTATTTCCGATCAAACCTGCTGGACCTATCCGAGTCTTTAAGCTCAATCAGGCCTTAAAGGAAATCCGAGTCTTTAAACTCCTGAGTCTTTAAACTCAATAGGCCTATGGGGGTAATATCAACATATCCGAGTCTTTAAACTCTCGAGTCTTTAAACTCAATCTGGGCCCGTCCCCCGTCAATATCAATCCGGGTCTTTAAACCCAATATCCAGATCCAGCAAATCCAATCCATATCCAGTGTAAAACCAATTTAAAATCTATCGCCAAATTCGAATTCGAAATCCCCGGTTCGAAGCCCTTCCGGCGTTCCGAACCGACATTCCGAACCCAAATCCGGAAATCCATCCTTATACTCAGAAATCACACATAATCACAAATCATATTTCATAACCCATTTATCATTATCAGAAAACATTTATAGGTTGCAAGTGTAATTATGGCATCAAAAGCCGAAAATCAGCTTTTTCTCGAAAAACATGCAAAATCTCGGAAACGTCTCGAAAAACGTGCAAACTCATCAATCACATTTAATCATCATTCAAAAGCATAAAAACAGATTTAAGATCATAAAACGTTAATAAAACAGTTAGGCATGCTTGAAAGAAAGAAAGAGTCCACTCACAAATTCAGAACGAGTCACTCGCGCTCCGTGCGTTCCTCGACTGTCTCGGGTGCCTCCCGTCCTTTCGATTCAATCTCCGCCGTGTGCACCGCCGCGTGCCACGGTGTTCGTTGGGTTCCTTGCAACCACCTGAACCTCCCTCTGCCTTGGTTTGAGCCACCTCACGGCGTAGCCACCACCACGAACTCACAGCCTCCCTGTTTCCTCAAACCTTCGCCGCACCACCACCGTGCCGCCGTGCACGATTCCAGTCCCAAAACACGATCAACACCTCACCCTCGTCTCTCTAACACTTTCACAGGTCATCAACTCACTCACCCTTGCTCTGAATCGATCGAACTCTCTCAATCGCTCACTCTCTGTTTTCCTGTATTCAAAACGGTTGCACGGTACAAAATGGACGATTTGTAGCCGTGCGTATGTGAGACTCACCTAGAATCCTCTGGTTCTCCCCCACGTGTCCAATCCCTATGGACCAACTGAAAAGATCCCAATCCACTACTGCCACTTGCCCTTATCTGATTGGGCTGAGGGAAATGACCAAAATACCCCTCTTGCACAAATTACCCTTTTACCCTCATACTTTCCAGACCCGTAACTATTTCATCCGACGTCCGATGACAGCGTGCCGCCTGTCGTTGTACTCAGGACGTCGAGACCTATCCAACGGTCCTCGGTCTACATGAAAATCACAAGTCCTCCAAAAAGTCAACATTTCCCTCGTTTACTCAAAATTACGATAATGCTCCCAATCTTCCGAACGTCATAACTTTTCCCCCGGTTGTCCGAATCGAACCTGCCACCTGTCTACGGACTCGTGACGTCCTAAACTACGTCACAGTCAAGGGTCAACACTCATCCAATCGGTAATTCAAAAAGTCAACTTTTCGTGGCAAAACGTCCATTTATACAAAATTTTACAAAGTTACATTTTTACCCTTCCCGAAGGTACGAGTTGTTACAATCTACCCCCCTAAAAAGAATTTCGTCCCCGAAATTCAGTGAAATAAGTAAGGGTACTGTTCCCGCATCAATGCCTCAGGTTCCCACGTAGCTTCTTCCACTTGATGATTCCTCCACAATACTTTAACTAAGGGAACTGTCTTCCGCCTTAAGACCTTATCCTTCCGATCCAAAATCGCTACATGCTGCTCTTCGAAACTCAAGTCTTCTCTCAGTTCAACTGGTTGTGCTTCCAGAACATACGAATCATCTCGAATATACTTCCGAAGCATAGAGACATGAAAGACATTATGTACCTTTTCCAAGTCTGCTGGTAAGGCCAATCGATATGCAACAGGACCAATCCGTTCTATGATCTCATAAGGTCCAATGTAACGAGGACTCAACTTCCCTCGTCTGCCGAACCGCACAATTCCTTTCCAAGGGGACAACTTCAGGAAAACCCAGTCTCCTACGGCAAACTCCAAATCTCTGATCCTACGGTCGGCGTAACTCTTCTGTCGGTCCTGAGCTGCCTTCAATCGATCCCTGATCAGTGCCACTTTTTCCTGAGTAAGCTCCACCAATTCAGAAGTAGTCAATCGCCTCTCACCAACCTCAGTCCAACACAATGGAGTCCGACACTGTCGCCCATACAACGCCTCGTAAGGAGCCATCCCAATGCTCTCCTGATAACTGTTGTTGTAGGCAAACTCCATCAAAGGTAAATGAGACTCCCACGTACCCTGGAACTGTAAGACACAAGCTCGCATCATATCCTCGAGAATCTGAATAGTCCGCTCTGACTGTCCATCGGTCTGAGAATGAAATGCAGTACTGAAATGTAATTTAGTCCCAAAAGCTTCCTGTAAGCTCTGCCAAAATCGGGAAGTGAATCTCGGATCTCTGTCAGATACTATCGACTCTGGAGTCCCATGCAACCGAATAATCTCATCTATGAACAACTGTGCAAACTGCGCCAACCTGAAGTTCTCCCGTACTGGCAAGAAATGAGCAGACTTCGTAAGTCGATCCAAAATAACCCACACACCATCGTGTCCCTTCGGTGTTCTCGGAAGCTTGAACACAAAATCCATCGTCAGGTGATCCCATTTCCACTCGGGGATCGGCAAAGGTTGCATTGCTCCATAGGGTCTCTGCCACTCGGCTTTTACCTGCTGACAAATCAAGCATCTACTGACATATTCTGCAATCTCACGTTTCATTCCCGACCACCAGTAATGCTCTCGAAGTGTACGATACATCTTGGTCCCACCAGGATGCATCGCATAAGCTGAACAGTGAGCCTCATCCAGTATCACTTTCTTCAATGCTTCATCCTCAGGTACGCACAATCGTCCACCTTTAGCCAAGGCTCCATCCTCACGGATCTCAAAGTCCTGTCTCTCTCCAGCCTCGACCTCAATCCGAATGATGCATAGAATAGGGTCCTCAAACTGAGCATCAATCACCTGAGCAATCAAAATAGGTCGCACATGGAAACTCGCTAGGAGTGCTCCCTGATCATCCACAGTCAACTCTACTCCCAACCTGCGGAGCTCAACCAGCAACGGTAACCGTACTGTCCTCAAATGTGACAAAGAACTAGCTGACTTCCTGCTCAGAGCATCGGCTACCACATTAGCCTTCCCTGGGTGATACTCAATAGTACAGTCGTAGTCCTTAAGCAACTCCAACCAACGGCGCTGTCTCATATTCAATTCCTTTTGAGTGAACAAATACTTCAAGCTCTTGTGGTCCGTGAAAATCCTGCACCTCTCGCCGTACAAGTAATGCCGCCAAATCTTCAGTGCATGAACCACCGCTGCTAGTTCCAAATCATGTGTAGGGTAGTTCATCTCATGGGGTTTCAATTGCCGGGAAGCATAAGCAATCACTCTCTCATGCTGCAACAAGACACAACCCAAGCCTTGCAAAGAAGCGTCACTATACACCTCAAACTCCCCACTATCGTCTGGAAGGGCTAACACAGGAGCAGATGTCAACCATCTTTTAAGCTCCTGGAAACTCTGTTCACAGTTCTCATCCCACGCAAATCGAATTCCCTTCCGAGTCAACCTCGTCAACAGTGCTTCTAGAATAGAAAAGCCCTCAATAAAGCGCCGGTAGTAACCTGCCAAACCCAGAAAACTCCGGATCTCCGTCACCGTCTTGGGCTGTTCCCACTTCGCTACCCGCCTCTACCTTCTGAGGATCCATGATGATGCCCTCGGCCGAAATCACATGGCCAAGAAATCCAACACTGGTCAACCAAAACTGACACTTACTCAGTTTCGCATACAACTGATGCCCCCTCAATGTCTCAAGCACGAGTCTCAGATGTTTCTCATGTGCCTTTGCACTCTTCGAATACACCAAAATGTCATCAATGAATACGATCACAAAACGATCCAAATATGTTCGAAACACTCGGTTCATAAGGTCCATAAAAGCTGCTGGGGCAATAGTCAAACCAAAAGGCATCACAACAAACTCATAATGACCGTACCTGGTCCGGAAAGCTGTCTTCGGTATATCCTCCTCTTTAACCCTTAACTGATGATAACCGGAGCGAAGATCAATCTTTGAAAAATACTGGGCTCCCTTCAATTGGTCGAACAAATCGTCAATCCGGGGTAGGGGGTACTTATTCCGAATAGTTACCTTATTCAGTTGTCTGTAATCCACACACAATCTCAATCCTCCGTCCTTTTTCTTGACAAACAATACCGGTGCTCCCCAAGGTGACATACTCGGTCGAATGAATCCTATATCGACCAACTCTTGCAACTGGGCCTTAAGTTCCCTCAATTCTGCAGGTGCCATACGGTAAGGAGTCTGTGAGATAGGCTGTGTACCTGGAAGAAGATCAATCGTGAACTCGATATCTCGGTGTGGGGGTAGTCCTGGCAACTCCTCGGGAAAAACATCGGAAAACTCCCGCACCATGGGTATGTCCTCCGCCCTCACTGGCGTAGTACGCGTATCCACCACATGAGCTATGTAACCTTGGCATCCCTTACACAACAACTTGCTAGCCTCAAGTGCCGAAATAACTCCAGTAAGAAGTGCACGTTGATTCCCCTGAAACGTAGTCTCTGATAATCCGGGACTCCGAAAAGTCACTCTCCTATCGAAACAGTCGATAGAAGCATGATGTCTCGTCAACCAGTCCATACCCAAAATAACATCAAAATCCCTCAGATCCAATAATAACAAATCTGCCATTAGCTCAACCTCACCTACCATCACCGGACACTCTCTCAACACCTGAGTCACTACCAACACCTCTCCAGTAGGTGTACTTACCCCTAAAGCACAATCCAAAGTAGACACCTCCCTCTCCGTCACCAAACTACAACTCCGGGCTACAAATGAATGGGTAGCCCCGGGATCTATCAAAGCAAAAACAATGTGACCAAGTATGGTGAGTGTACCTGTCACCACTCCCGGTGCTGACCTAGCCTCCTGCTGAGTCATAGCAAAAACTCGAGCCTGAGGTCCCGATGACCTACCGCGCCCCCTGGAACTGCTCGTGGCACCACCGCCACCCCTAGGGCCTACTGCCCCTAACACTGAAGCAGTGCTCCGCCCGGGTTCCGCTGCACCTCGGCCTGCTCCACCCTCCGAAGCTAACAATGGGCACTCCCTCTGGAAGTGTCCTCGCTCTCCGCAATAGAAGCAAGTATCCCTACCGGGTCCACAGGTATGCCTCCCCGTAGAAGCCACTGAAGTCGCACTCGCCTGAGGAGTCGGCTGTGCCCTAGCTCCTTGAAATCCTGATCCCTGAAAACTCCGTATTCGGCCATACCGGGCTCCACCAGCCGATGACGATCCACCAAAATTACCCCGTTTCGGGGGCCTCTGACTCGATGCTCCTGGAAATGAATGCTCTCGGCGTCGAACACTGCCCGAATACTGTGGTCTAGCAGGCAAACTGGCCTCAACTCTGACAGCAGCATCAGATAACTCCCGAAATGTAGCAAAAGAGCCAGCTGTCACTATGGCCCTGATTTCTCCTCGAAGACCCAACTCAAACCGGCGGCACTTCTTCGCCTCAGTCGCCACAAATGCAGGAGCGAAACGAGATAGCATCTGGAATCTCTGCTCATACTCAGCAACTGTCAAGTTCCCTTGCTTTAACTGAAGAAATTCCGCCTCCTTCGCATCCCGGAAAGAATGGGGATAGTACTGATCGAGAAACCGTTCCCGGAAAGTCTCCCATGTCACGGTATGTGCATCCCAGCCAGACAGTTCCAACGTGTACCACCACTCATATGCAGCTCCATCCAACAGAAAAGTAGCTAAAAAGACCCGATCCTCTGGAGGACAGTGCATCACCCCAAAAATACGCTCGAGCCGGGTGATCCATCGGTGAGCTTCCTCTGGATCGGCCCCACCGCTGAACGTAGTAGCCCCAAGCCTCTGGGCTCTCTCGATCGAAGCGCTCTCAGTCCCTCTCGCCGCTTCATCTTCAGGTCGTGGAGGGGGTTCACGTCTCGGAGGCATGATCGATCGTACGCTGAAAGAGGCATAGAGTTAGTCAAACAACCTAGACCCAACACAAACCGACAAACCTATGCTCTGATACCAATTGTCATGACCCGTCCCAAATATGACCTCGAAACCCGTGACGAACCCTGCTCCCGTCTGACAATCACACTTACAGTATAAAACAAACAAACAACCTTCACACAACTATAAGCATAACTATCAGACGAAAGGAGTAACAAATACACAATAGTCAGTCAGAGCATAGTTTTACAAAATGGGCACAAAAGTCCTACAATGCTAGTCTTGCAACGGAAGAACGTCGGAAGCTCTATGCCTCGATATCTGCCTCAACGTTCACCCCAGCGCTCTCACCACGACCTGGAGGGAAAATTTAAAACCAAAAGTGTGAGTGGACTAGAATAACCAAAAGTTGTAAAATCAGTTTATCACTCATTCGAGGTTAAGGAAAAAAATAAGAATCAGTGTTCCCTCCGTTTTTAACACAGGCATGCCCAACGAAGTACTAGAAAATCATAATATGAAACATCATAAGAAACAGAAACACTATAAAATCTCATAAGAAACAGATACACTATAAAATACCATAAGACACAGAAACACTATAAAACGAATATAGAAATCATAGTTTCAGCATCAAATCATTATTTCCGATCAAACCTGCTGGACCTATCCGAGTCTTTAAACTCAATCAGGCCTTAAAGGAAATCCGAGTCTTTAAACTCTCGAGTCTTTAAACTCAATCAGGCCTTAAAGGAAATCCGAGTCTTTAAACTCCCGAGTCTTTAAACTCAATAGGCCTATGGGGGTAATATCAGCATATCCGAGTCTTTAAACTCCCGAGTCTTTAAACTCAATCTGGGCCCGTCCCCCGTCAATATCAATCCGGGTCTTTAAACCCAATATCCAGATCCAGCAAATCCAATCCATATCCAGTGTAAAACCAATTTAAAATCTATCGCCAAATTCGAATTCGAAATCCCCGGTTCGAAGCCCTTCCGGCGTTCCAAACCGACATTCCGAACCCAAATCCGGAAATCCATCCTTATACTCAGAAATCACACATAATCACAAATCATATTTCATAACCCATTTATCATTATCAGAAAACATTTATAGGTTGCAAGTGTAATTATGGCATCAAAAGCTGAAAATCAGCTTTTTCTCGAAAAACATGCAAAATCCCGGAAATGTCTCGAAAAACGTGCAAACTCATCAATCACATTTAATCATCATTTAAAAGCATAAAAACAGATTTAAGATCATAAAACGTTAATAAAACAGTTAGGCATGCTTGAAAGAAAGAAAGAGTCCACTCACAAATTCAGAACGAGTCACTCGCGCTCCGTGCGTTCCTCGACTGTCTCGGGTGCCTCCCGTCCTTTCGATTCAGTCTCCGCCGTGTGCACCGCCGCGTGCCACGGTGTTCGTTGGGTTCCTTGCAACCACCTGGACCTCCCTCTGCCTTGGTTTGAGCCACCTCACGGTGTAGCCACCACCACGAACTCACAGCCTCCCTGTTTCCTCAAACCTTCGCCGCACCACCACCGTGCCGCCGTGCACGATTCCAGTCCCAAAACACGATCAACACCTCACCCTCGCCTCTCTAACACTTTCACAGGTCATCAACTCACTCACCCTTGCTCTGAATCGATCGAACTCTCTCAATCGCTCACTCTCTGTTTTCCTGTATTCAAAACGGTTGCACGGTACAAAATGGACGATTTGTAGCCGTGCGTATGTGAGACTCACCTAGAACCCTCTGGTTCTCCCCCACGTGTCCAATCCCTATGGACCAACTGAAAAGATCCCAATCCACTACTGCCACTTGCCCTTATCTGATTGGGCTGAGGGAAATGACCAAAATACCCCTCTTGCACAAATTACCATTTTACCCTCATACTTTCCAGACCCGTAACTATTTCATCCGACGTCCGATGACAGCGTGCCGCCTGTCGTTGTACTCAGGACGTCGAGACCTATCCAACGGTCCTCGGTCTACGTGAAAATCACAAGTCCTCCAAAAAGTCAACATTTCCCTCGTTTACTCAAAATTACGATAACGCTCCCAATCTTCCGAACGTCATAACTTTTCCCCCGGTTGTCCGAATCGAACCTGCCACCTGTCTACGGACTCGTGATGTCCTAAACTACGTCACAGTCAAGGGTCAACACTCATCCAATCGGTAATTCAAAAAATCAACTTTTCGTCTACTATTCACAAGGCAAAACGTCCATTTATACAAAATTTTACAAAGTTACATTTTTACCCTTCCCGAAGGTACGGGTTGTTACACCGCGCGCGTGAGGCCCACGCGCAGGGCAGTCCTCCAGCGCATGACGACGTGTGTCAAGGAGCTTGGGGAAGTGTTCAACATACGAAATCATCTATTCGATGTAACGAACATTTTGGGACTGGTTCCGTGTCAATCGGACATCGTTTTGATAGGTTTCGTGGTGTCTGAAGGTTTCAGATCGGGATTAAAAATAGTTATAAATACCAGAAAATTATGGGGCTTTAGTGGTAGGTTAATTAGGTAGTTAGTAACCTTCTATTACAAATTGGACAGGTTTGGGAGTCCCGATGAAGGTGATTAGCTCGGAAGAGTCGTATGGCACGCAAATCGAGACGGCAGCTCGGACGGTCTGTGAGTGGACCTTGGTTTTCTAAATTGGTGCATGCATAAATGTTTATTATAAGTTTTAATACATGTTTGGTAATGTCATGGGTGCATTTGGTTGTGGTTACGTATAAGCATGTATTTCGAGGTTTCGGCCTTACACGGCGCTTATATGGGTCTGTATTTCTTTATTAGTTTAAATGAAATGGTTTTGGATTTCCAAAAGGATAAACTAGAGTATGAGACCCATTTGGTTTGGTCTCAGACATATGACGCTATTGATGACCTGCGGGTTTGAATCGTGGTCGCGACGGGTGCAAGGTGCACGGCGATCGACGATACGACGTTGGCCTCCAGATTGGGATGTGTTCCTTCCGGAGAGGCACGATGCACGATCTATTGTCGGGTAGCCTGGGGAGGCTCGACTTCGGAGTGCTGATGGTTCAAGATAGTGATTGGTGATGAGTGCACCATGATGTTGTGGTGGTCGTGTCGGTTGATGCGTTCGCGGCGACATACCAGGATTGAGGGCGGTCCTGGATGGATGGTTTCACGCATCACTATGATCGGAGTCGTGACTAACCCTTAGTTATCGGGCAGGATGCCCAGCTGATGTCATATGTTCGGGCACGAGACCCAGTTACTTTATGGTTATGATTTCGGGTCAGGGACCTTACATGGATTTCCAAGTTCATGGCGGTTTATGGGAACCGGCATGAACCCTTGTTATGTTATTATGGTACATGACGGTTTATGGGAACCAGGCATGGATGATGTTTTATGTCACGACCCGGCCCATCTAACACAATATTGTCTGTTTTGGGCCCAGCCCTCACGGTTTTGTTTTCGGGAGCTCACGTGCAACTTCCCAGTAGGTCACCCATCATGGGATTGCACCAGCCTCAACTCGCTTAACTTTGGGGCTCCAATCCCCCCAAAGCCACTGAGCTCCCAAAAGGCCTTGTGTTAGATAGATACGTGCCCACACATATAAGGTACTTCACCTTTCCCTCCCCGAGCGATGTGGGATCGTTCACCGATCTTACCTTTCCAAGCTCACGGGTCTTGCTCACCGATCTTGCTTCTCAAGCTCACGGGTCTTGCTAACCGTTCTTGCTTCCAAGACCGGGTCTTACAATCCACCCCCTTGGGGCCCAGGGTCCTCGCTGGCACACTTCCGGTCAGGGTCCAGCTCTGATACCATTCTGTCACGACCCGGCCCATCTAACACAATATTGTCCGCTTTGGGCCCAGCCCTCACGGTTTTGTTTTCGGGAGCTCACGTGAAACTTCCCAGTAGGTCACCCATCATGGGATTGCACCAGCCTCAACTCGCTTAACTTTGGGGTTCGAATCCCCCGCAAAGCCACTGAGCTCCCAAAAGGCCTTGTGTTAGATAGATACGTGCCCACACATATAAGGTACTTCACCTTTCCCTCCCTGAGCGATGTGGGATCGTTCACCGATCTTACCTTTCCAAGCTCACGGGTCTTGCTCACTGATCTTGCTTCTCAAGCTCACGGGTCTTGCTAACCGTTCTTGCTTCCAAGACCGGGTCTTACATTATATATATATATATATATATATATATGAATGGATATTATGGATCATGACGGTTTAGGGGAACCTGGCATGGATATTTGTGTTATGTATATATATGTTCACATACTTTCCTTTACTTCTATTATCTCCTCCGGGGAGGGTCGTTCGCCTGGGTGGACCCCGAAGTAGTCACGGAGCACTGACTGAGTGGAGTTGCCCCAGTTGGGTTCCTTACTCTCAGGAAGGCTATGGTTACTATAACCTCGGGTAGAATCAGTGGTCTGCAGACATTGACCTTGACTTTGAGAAGACTCGGATTGAGACCCAGGTCACACGCGCGTAGCTTTGGAAACCGTGACAGGATTGGTTGTGTGAATTATATGTATATATATATGGATTATGATATGTGATGTATGGTTACGCAGGATTTGAGCGGTGGCTCGTGTACTTGGTTTCATGATGGTTTTGGGCTGAGTCCCTTATTGGTTTCTTATTGATTTGGACAGTGGCCCGTATATTTGATTTGATTATAGTTTTGTGCTTAGTTCCCACAGATGGTTCCATTTGGTTAAATGGTTTTCGAATGCATGCATACTATTTAGTGAAGGGTACAAATGTCTTTATGGAAATGTTTTTATAAACGCTTGTTTTGTCCATTCACATTTTTTAATGTTTTGACTGCCCATCAGGTTGACAGCGGATGTGGACTGTAGCAGAGACCGAGATATCACATACCTCATTCGGATCCTGGCGTACTCTGATAGCCTGGGAGGGCAAAGGTCGGAAATATCCCTTATCTGACACTTCGTGTCAGACGGGAGCAGGGTCATCCCCGTTAATCCCGGGGGGATTGGGATGGGTCCCTGTCAACTGTTCATTCTTCAAATGAATAAACTCACGATTAACACTAAAAATCATGTTGGAATTCTTTCTTCTCCTCGTGGATTGAAGATCTCTAACTTTGTGTTTGCAGATGATCGTCTTCTGTTTGCTAAAGGCACAATTGTGGAGGCTCAAAATATTTTAAATGTGCTGACTTTATTCTCTCATGCTTCTAGCCAACAGATTAATTTTCACATCTTCTTTGTATTTCTCTGCTAACACCCATGGATCGAGAAGGAACGTGATTGTTATCATTTTGGGTATCCAACATTAGACAACCATTTGTAGGTATCTAGGTATTGATAATATTGTTTTCTAGAAGGGCCATTTAAATGCTAATGAGTTACTTAAGCGTGTTAATTTGAAATTAGCTAGTTGGAAAGGTGCTACCTTATCTAGAGTTGGGAAAATCACTTTAATTAAATCTAGTGTTATGGGTATGCCTAATCATGTTCTTTTTGCTTTCCCATGTTCTAAGAAAATTATAACAAGGATCAATTTGGCGTGTCAAAATTTCTTCTAGGGTAATAGCTCTATGGCCCCTCCTGTAGCTTGGGCTGACGTTTATTCACCTAAAGATAAAGGCGAATTTTGCGTGAGGCCTGTTGAAAGGTTTAACAAAGCTGCACTGGCTAAATTAGGTTGGAAAATTTTGACTCATCATAATAATTGATGGGTTAAATCAGTTTGTGCTAAATATGAAACGACCCATCCCAATCCCCCCCCCCCCCCCCCGGCATTACCGTGGAATGTGCCATGCTCCCGTCTGATATGAAGTGTCAGACAAGGGATAACCTAATGCCACTGTCCACTCTAGGCTTCCAGAGTGCGCAAGGATCGATGGAGGAGGTATGCGATATCCCAGTCTCTGCTGCAGTCGCTTGACGTCCCAGACGTCATATCTCACGGTATAAACAACGCGTGCTGTCCGGGGTCTCTCCGAGTCCATATCTCTAACATCCCAGATGTCTGACGTCCCAGACATCTAATCATAGTAATCTTGCTCCTGAGTCACTAAACGGTCCAATCGCTCCGTGCAGTGACCCTCGCTGGCAATGCACCGTGACTTCTCCATTGTCCCAGACACCTGGAGGAGACCATCACATATCCTCGTATCAAGATGGTATATGGAAAACAGTTTTATCAAATTATTTCACAACATTTCAATGGGCCTTGCCCGAAATCTCCATAAAACATCACAATTCCATTTAGGGTCCCCGACCCGAAATCACATTATGAAACATAGGGTCCCAGACCCGAAATCACATTTATAACCCAACTGGGCCTCATGCCAGATTCTGTAAACCACTGGGCCCACGACCCGAATTTGTAAATCAACTAGGCCCATGGCCCAATTTCGTAAATCAACTGGGCCCCTGGCCCGATAATATAACTCAAATGGGTCTCAGCCCGATTTCTTAAACAACTAGGCCCTTGGCCCGATTTCATAAAGCAACTGGGCCCCCGACCCAATTACGTAACTCAAATGGACTCCGAGGTTTCCAAAACAATTGGGCCTCACGCCTGAGTTCATCTTTCCAATTTCAAAACCATTTCATCACATTATTCATGAAAACTACAAGCACGTAAAACCACAATAAAACCGACAGTCTCGATATACATGCAATACGGAAAACATCTCGAAATATGTGCAACATACGCGAAATCAATAATCATAGTCATCATCATAGAAATCACATATATAAAACATATAACACAGTTAGGCATGCATAGTATTTATAAAACCAAAGTCCACTCATAGACCGTCCAACGCTGCCACCTTGATACACGTGTCATAGGCCCTCCCAGGCCCCCACCACTATCACCGGGACTTCCAAACCTATCCAAATCACATTAAAAGGTCACTAACCTCTTCATTAACCTCATATCAAAGCCCCGTAATTTTCCCAAATTTTTAACTATTTTTAAACTCGATTCAAAACCTTCGAACGTCCCAAACAATATCGAGACGGTGTCCGATCGACCCGAAATCAGTCCCAAAATGTTCGTTAAATCGAATAGATTAAAATTCATGTTGGACGTTTCCCCAAAATATCCTCCACGCACCGCCCAAAAGGGCTGCGCGTGAAGCCCACACGCCAAACACTGTTCATCATCAACCTCTGGTGAACCGGGTTCACTGGTTCGAACCGGTTCAGCCGAACCGCTGAATTGATCCGGCCAGTTCTCCCAATTCCGGCCACCATTCTCAACGGGGTTTCCACTTACATGATCGTCTAAGTCCAACTAAGAGTTCTATGACTTCAAAAACAGAAAATACACACGAGATCATTACTTGTAGCTCAAAACCCGTAGCCCAGGTTCCTCCTCTCTGTTCCAAGCTTCTCCGGCCATCTGGGTCCACGAAACCAGCGTCAAAACTCCTCAGTTTGTCCCCTAGAATAAATCCTAACACTCAGAAACCACCCAAACACGTCGGGATTTGCAGGTTTGAAAGTGAGAAAACGTGAGGTTTCTCAGGTTTCCGGCTCACCGTCGTATTGCCGCCGCCGTGAGTTCCTCCCGTCACTCCTCTGGTGTCCTAGTCTTCTATTGGATCGAGTCTAGTAATGGTTTAGGTTTAGTTTGTGTGGGTTGGATGGGTAGTGAGTTTGGGGTGATGGTTCTGCACGGGTGAAATGAGAATGGGAGAGGGATGAATGATCAGATTAATAGGAAAGACGAAGTGGAATGAATGGTGGAGATTCAATCCTCAGAATCAAATGGACGGCTGATATTAAATGATGATATAAATTATATTTTAATGGGGACATGATCCATGAATTAGGGAAAGTGAGTGTGGGGATAAGTGACACTTGTCACTCATCCAAGGGTCCAGATTAATCTAGCTTTTCGGTCAGATTGCAATATTATAATATTATTTAATTCAAACCTCGGTTCATTCGGTTAATCGATTTTACTTACGTGACCACAACTTTTCTATTCGACGTCCGATTTCAGCGTGCCACCTGTCTATGAATTCGTATTGACTCGATCTACGTAACAGTCCTTGGCCCTAGGCCATTGGACCTCACGGGTCAAAAGTCAACATTTCACCCATTTTTCAAACCAAATTACCAAAATACCCCTCAACTTCTGAACGTCATAACTTCTTCCTCGAATTTCGGAATCAGACGTGCCGCCTGTCTATGAACTCATAACGTCCCTAACTACGTCACAGTCATCGGTCAAAGTCCATTTGACTGCTCGAACTAAAAGTCAATATTTTGCCCACGCCTAGGGGCAAAACGGTCATTTTGCACATTTCGCCCGATTTCACTCAACTAATCCTAGATTAGTCATTCTAAACCATAATTAATTTATATTCAATCCCGATATTCGAGACGGGTCGTTACAAAATACCTAAGGAATTGCACTAATTGTTTTCTTTGTCTAAGAGACAAAATAATTCCTTAGCTTGGAAAGGCATTATGGATGCTTGGACACTTTTATTAGAGGCATTCACTGGATTGTTGGTACTGGTAAGAACATTATTTTTTTGGGGTTTTAATTGGGCTTTCCCATTTTCGTTGGCTAATCTTGTCGATGGTAGCTCTATTTCTACTCTTGATTGGTTCTGTAACGACCCGTCCCAAATTCCAGGATTATATTAGTGACTAATCACGATTAGTGAGGTTAATTGGTGATTAGTTAGGAGAAATAGGACGAACGATGCAAAATGACCGTTTTGCCCCTAAGCGTGGGTAAAACGTTGACTTTTAGTTCGAGTCATCAAATGAACTTTGACTGATAACCGTGACGTAGTTCAGGACGTCACGAGATCATTGGCAGGTGCCACATTCAATTCCGACGTTCGAGGAGGAAGTTATGAAGTTCGGAAGTTTAGGGGCATTTTGGTAATTTTGGTTAAAAGGGGCAAATAGTTGACTTTTGACCTGGGATGTCCAATGGCCGAGGGTCGAGGACCGTTACGTAGATCGGGACGATACGAATACGTAGACAGGCTGCACGTCGAATTTGGACGTTCGACAACGAAGTTACGGTTTAAGGAAGTTTCGGGGTACTATTGCACAAATTACGAAACGACCTAACTTTTGGACTCTAGTGGGCCCCAGATATTTAGTTCCTGCCCAATGGATGAGTGACAAGTGTCACCCATCCACTGGCCCTTAATTCCCATTCATGCATATCATCCCTTCATCGATCATTCTTCATTTCAAACCCAAACCATTTCCCGATCCCATTTCCTCTTCTCTGTGCAACCCAAACAAACCCAACCCTTTCCATCTGGCCATGGCTGAGACCAGAGAGTGAGAGAGGATGCTGAGGACGTGGTGGCCGGCCCAGGACAGCAGCCGCCGTGGACGGCGGTGGAGAAAACCGAGAGGTATCGGTTTTACCATTTTCGATCCATTTTTCATTTGTGATGTTATGGGTCGTTTTTTATGGTTTTAATGAATTAATTAGGCTGTTAGGAGGTCATTAGGAAGGTTTTGTAAAGGTTTGAACGTTGAGGGACCCCTGGGGAGGAGTTTGGATAATCGAACCGTGAGGGGAGTATTGGACCGGTTTGGTTTAGGGGGTTTTTATTGCTTAAGTTAATAGGGTTGGACTCCTAGGATTAAAATAGGAATTATAGGATTGAATTGGCTTGAAATCGAACGAAAATACGGGTTGTAGGGGCCTGGACCGGTCACGCCGGTCCAGTTGCAGAGATTGGGCGGGACCGACCGGTCTGTACCGGCCAGAGGACAGGGACGGTCTACAGTTCCCCAGCGTGTGAGAGGTTTCAACACACGAAATCATATTTGATGTAACAAACATTTTGGGACTAGTTTCGTGTCGATCAGACATCGTTTCGATAGGTTTCGGGGTGTCCGAAGGTTTAAGATCAGTTTTTAAAATAGTTAGAAAATCAGGAAAATTATGGGACTTCAATGAGGGGTTAATGAGGCTATTAGTAACTCTCTAAATGAATTTGGACAGGTTTGGGAGTCCCGGTGACGGTGATTGGCTCGGAAGAGCCGTATGGCACGCAAATCGAGGCGGCAGCTCAGACGTCTGTTAGTGGACCTTGGTTTTCTAAATTGGTGCATGCATAAATGTTTATTATATGTTTTATTACATGTTTGATGATGCCATGGGTGCATTTGTATGTGGTTACGTATAAGCACGTATTTCGAGGCTTATACGGTGCTTATACGAGTCGGTATTTGTTTATTGGCTTTAATGAATTGGATTTGGATTTTAAAAGGATAAACTCGGGTATGAGACCCATTTGGTTTTGTCTCAGGCATATGACCTCAGATATCGGGCACGGTGCCCAGCTGTTGTCATATGTTCGGGCACGTGACCCAAGTTACTTTACGGTTTTGATTTCCGGTCAGGGAACCTTAAATGGATTTCCAGGTTCATGACGGTTTATGGGAACCGGCATGAACCCTTATTATGGTATCGTGGTTCATGACGGGTTATGGGAACCGGCATGAACCCTAGTTATGTTATTATGGTACATGACGGTTTATGGGAACCGGCATGAACCCTGGTTATGTCATTGTGGTACATGAAGGTTTATGGGAACCGGGCATGGAGGATGTTTCTATATATATATATATATATATATATATATATATGAATGGAATGGATATTATGGATCATGATGGTTCAGGGGAACCATGCATGGATATTTGTGTTATGTATATATATATATGTTCATATACCTTCCTTTACTTCTATTATCTCCTCCGGGGAGGGTCGTTGGCCTGGGTGGACCCCAGAGTAGTCACGGAGCACCGTCTGAGTGGAGTCACCCCCTAGTTGGGTTACTTACTCTCAGGAGGGCTATGGTTACTATAACCTCGGGTAGGATCAGTGGTCTGCGGACATTGACTTTGACTTTGAGAAGACTCGGATTGAGACCCGGGTAGCACACGCATAGCTTTGGAAACCGTGACAGGATTGGTTGTGTGAATTATATGTGTATATGATATAAATATGATATATGAGATGTGATGTGTGGTTACACAAGTTTTGAGCAGTGGCTCGTGTACTTGGTTTACTTCTGATTTGGGTTGAGTCCCTTATGGATTTGGGCAGTGGCCCGTATGGTCGTTTTCATTATGGTTTTGGGCTTAGTTCCCACATATGGTTTCCATTTGGTTAAATGGTTTTCGAATGCATGCATGCTTTTTAGTGAAGGGTACAAATGTCTTCGTTAAAATATTTTTATAAACTTTTGTTTTGTCCACTCACAGCTTTTAATGTTTTGACTGCCCTTCAGGTTGACATCTGATGTAGACTGTAGCAAAGACCGAGATATCACATACCTCCTCCGGATCGCACTGATAGCCCGGGAGGGCAAAGGACGGAAATATCCCTTGTCGACACTTCGTGTCAGACGGGAGCAGGGTCATCCCGCGTTAATCCCGGGGGGATTGGGATAGGTCCTGTTAGCGTGGTATTAGAGCAGGTTTGCTTATGGGATACCCAGGACGCTCTGATACTGTGAGCGTGGTATCAGAGTGATGTTGGCTTATATCGGAGCTCAGTTAGCTCATATCAAAGCATAGGATTGCTTATCAGAGCAGGGTTGTCTCTATTCGAACAACCGCAGAGCTCTTGGAGTAGTATGCAGGTCGAGGATGTGATATCTCAATGGGCTGCAGTTCGTTATCAACCTGATAGTTAGGATGCCGGTATGATAGTTAGTAGGATTGAATCGTGGAATGTCTTGGTTTGGCATTCGATGTCGGGGTTGCCATATTTCTGTCGTGATTGACAGTATGGGACCCTACGGAAGGATGACGTAAATGGTACTTTCGATTTTTGATCATGAGAGGGTTAGTTGGGATCGTCTTTCGCGATGTCGTAGGATCAGTTTGACGGCAATTTGGTGCTGTGATCCTCTGATGATCGGATATGGTTGAGTTGAATGGATTTACTGCTCCTAGCAGTTAGCAGCCGGATTGTGGAGTGTGCTGCGGTTGGTAGTTCGCAGTCGGATTCGAGGGATCCTAGTTGGATTGACGATAGGATTGAGGATTGGATTGACGTCTTTTCGATGTCAAGACCGTAGAGACGGTCAGATTGTGGAAACCCTACCTTATGGTGTATGGTTCGGAAAGGTGAGTTGGCGAGTGGCTTGACTTTGACTACTTTTCGGAGTCGAAATCGACCGTCGGTCATGTTAGGTCTAGTCATGTCGGCTTTTGTGATGGGACTGCACTCTGCAGTCAGGGTTGTACTTCTTGGTTAGACCTAGTTGGTTGTCGTGCTACTATAGTTGTAATGGATAGTTAGTGCAGCTACGGTCATCGGCGACCTGGTAGACGACGTTGGTTGAGTCGAGTTGTGACTGTTAGAGTTTGGTTGGACAAGTTATCAGGGTTGGTACTTGTCGATGGAATCCCATCATGGGGATACGGAATAGTTAAATACGGGCGGTTGATTTCGTCGGATGCGGAGTCTGGATATCGAGATGCCTGGTAGTTAGGTCTACACGAGGTTGTGGCCGACGCTACTATCGATAGACGTAGTCGAGTCTTATCAGGTCGACTAGACTCAGGTTTCCGTGAAGATTGTGACGATGGGATTGCCAGTCGTGACGATGATACAAGGTACGTGAGTAACACATATGTACGAGCAGTGATTCAGGATTCGACTCAGTTTCGGCTGAGTGTGATCGTAGAATGAGACTGGGACGTTCAGGGGACGTTTCCTTTTCTCGTATGAGTTTTCAGGGTGACTGTACCCAGAGTTGTTGGGTACGAAGGAGGCAGAGTCTCTCCAATTTAAGTAGAGGTACGGGATCGTCGCTCGGTATGAGCAGAGATCCAGGGTTGTCAGTTTTGCACATGGTGTGCTAGTGTTATTGTTGATGCTAGTGTGGATGCTTGTGTGCTGATGCTGACAGATTATAGTGGTGTACTGGTACTAGTGTTGGTGCTGGTGCCGGTGATTGTGATGACAGTGAGTCACAAATCGGGATGTGACTCCGTCAAGATGAGCATATGTTCGGTATATATGGTTCGGGAGTGGATCACGGATAGTGGTGGACAGGATAGGATCCAGCTGTAGTTGGGACTCGAGGTACGAGATGCGAATGTTGGATGTCGTTTATACACATTCGTAAATAGTATACAAGGTTTAACCTTGAGTTGCGTGAATTCCACTCGGAATGAGTGTATCTACATAAACGGTCGTAAATGGGCATGTGTCCATAACCAGTCTAACGGGGACACGTGGTTGATGTCCAAGTGTGTTGGTTTCGACGTAGTTGGAGCTTCGAAATCCCGAGAGTTTATGATTGAGGTGACACGTGGAATGCGAGTTTTCCGCATTGGTAATGGGTATTTCGAAGTCATTTTGGGTGACTTCTCAGGTTTTACCGTGGTAGATATTGGTAGATGACGGTAGATGATGTTGATGATGTAGATGTTGTTAGTTGCCACTAGTACACTGATCGTGTATTGGTTGGTGGACTCGTGGTTTGTCTTGGATCATCAGGTGGAGTGAGTATATCGAAGTTAGGTGACTGAGATTTCTCATTCTCTACTTGGTGGCAGACGATGTCAGGTTACATGGCGTGGTGAGTGCAGCAAGTTTTGGTTGCATTCACGTAGGACAGATTTTGATGTCATTGTTTTGTATCATTCTTGATTTTCCTAGGTGGAGGTAATTGGAGAGAACCCACAGTCTCGACATTTCTCGTCGTTGACTGATCTGTTTAGATGTTGAGGACTTTGGATGTCGTGACGATCCTCGATCGTGACATTTATGATCGGGTGACATAGTGATTAATCTCGATCGTGACATCTATGGTCGGTTGATATAGTGATGGATCTGGATCATGATCTTGATGATCCAGACGGATGGAGAGTTTATCGCTCTTACTTGGATGTTTGAGTTGAGGACGTTAGGAATGAACTTCTTTTCGAAGTGAATCTCGTATGGCATATTACCCAGGTGAGTAGTTTTCCGACGTGGTCGGATATGGTCAGCCTTAGAGATGTGTTGATGTTGGGCTTGGCTTCCCTATGAAGTCAATCGATTGTATTGTGGTAATCGTTTGAACAGGTATCCGATAGGTTCGGATATAGTGCGTCTCGGTAGACGAGAATGAAATTTCGGGTTTT